>VDFB02321467.1:0-97957 GCA_007258455.2 Sequoia sempervirens | reverse complement strand
GTGGTTTGATTGACGTGTTTATTGATTGTGGGCATCATTTCAATGAACTTTCTTGGGTATCACAATCATTTTAAAGCATAAAGGGAAGTGTTTGAGTTGCAAACCTGAATTTTTGGTTGAAGTCGTGCATTTTGGAGCTGCCGTACTGCTGGTAGTGGGAGTCCTCCAATTTGCTTTGACTGTAGAGTGTTGCTGGGCGATTTGATGTTAGCTGAGGGGTTGATTGAGATTTTTGTGCCTATATGTGAGCATCATTTGCATTTCTATCAGCCTACAATGTGCTACAGTCCATTTCTAATCTAGATGTGAAGCTCTAGGAGGACGTGGGAGCACCTATTGCTGTGGCTTGGAGAATTTTCATCTTCAAATTCTCTGTTTGATCACAGAGTTTGCGTGTGGCCTTGTCACATCTTATACCAAGTCTGAAGTCTATTTCTGTTCATTCAAATGTAAGCGTATCGAAAAGAAGAGTCTGATTATCAGCATCATATGAGCAGTCAGTCTGAAATAAATCGTGTATCTCATGTTGCTACTGTTCTTAGATGGTTAGGATCTGAAAGATACTTTGTTGCAGTTATTTCTGAATTCTCACGTTACTAAAATCAGAACTTACTATTGCTCAAAGAAAAGCCTTTAGATCAGTATTTGTTTATCAGCACTAGATACTATTGTATATCAGTTCAAATTAAAGCATTGTGATTTGGTTATCAAACGTGTTATGCATTTCACTTGCAAACTGTTCTGACTCATGCTGTGGATTGAACTGAATTTGATTTAAATGGAACATATACCAAACTGAAACATCGAGCAAAAACTCTGTCAAAACTGTAATCTGGGTTGGTCAATATAGTGGTATCGGCCTAACCATCCTACCACCCAACAAGGATAAAAAATTTGTGAGTATGAGTGACCGAAAAGAAAGCGGGTACCAAGAAAACATGGGTGATTGTATGATGCAACTCTTGGAAGCATTGGTATGGGAACAAGATAGAGCCACTCAATTAACAGAGGAAGCCAATCAGCGAATGGCACAACTAATAGAAAGAATGGACAAAATGGGACAGGGTAACGAAGCTGGGCAACACAAAGATGGTAATCAGCAAAATGGGGGAGCCATGGCTAGGTCTCTTATGCCAAATTCTCCACTGAGAAAAGAAGCACCAGTTGAACTCACTTTGGTTGAACAGCAGGAATAGTTTAAAAATGATTGGTTAGCTGTAGGGCCCGGTTTCCAGCATGACATATCACTACGAGATTATATAGAGCTTAGGATGAGTCATACGCCCAACAGGGGCAATAGAGGATACCATAGTGACTTACAAAGGGAAGATGGAAAAAATAGCATACCTTATTTTGATGGGTCCAATGAGATTTCAGCAAGAGCATGGGTTTAGAGGGTGGACACATATTTTAATCAAAACCCCATGCCTAAAGAGGAATTTATTAAATATGCAACTATGCACCTTGATGGAGTTGCACATAAGTGGTGGCATCATGATATGATCAAATTTGAGCCTACTCAAATTACATCATATATTGAGTTCACTAAGAGACTCATAGAGAGGTTTGACAAGAAGGAACCAAAACTTCATTCCAGGGAGGTGGCAAAGTTGAGACCTCATGCGTTCAATGAAGAGCAGAGGGTTGAAGAGAAGTTTATAGCAAAAAAATCAGATGAAGTGGTTGCTATGAAGCTTGATGAATGTGAGATAGAGCCTCAGGATGACTCTTGGGTCATGCATGCAATTGTTGTTGATGAAGTTGTGCATGGAGAATTTGACGTAACCACTGCCCTGAATACTTCCTTAGAGTTATCCAATGAAGTTGAGATACCCTCATATGATGGGCACGAGAAAAACAAGAGTGATGATGTTTTTGGATTAGCTAACAATGATGACTCTTCATCCCATGTGGGTAATGGTGACATAGGTGGCTTTGGGTTGGACTTCCAAACCAACCCTATGGAGAATGATGATTATGATGATTTCAGTGATTATGAGTTAGAGAGTGACTTATTTCGAAAGGCAACTACTCAAGAGGAGCACAGAGGACATTTACTCTCTAAACAAAGTGATCAGCCTATTTACACTTGGGATCCGAGTGTGTTTGTACCTAAGTTTGACAAGCATCCTCATTGGGATGAATTCCTTTTTGATGGTAATGATGTCCTTACTTCATCCTGAGAGCCATGCAAAGAGGAGGGTACTGATTGTGATGTTTTCAATCTTGGAAAGGAATCTGATTTCATACTAAAAGAAGCTGATTTTGAGAAAGGACCATGGGATCTAGGTGATTGGGGACCAGAGTATGAAGAAGAACCGGTTTGGGAAGAATCTTCTTCTAACCAAGTGATGTCCTAGCATGTTACATCCCACCCTAGTGACTTATATACACTCTTCTTTTTGCTTGCTTTAAGAATGTTGAATGTTGCAAATGATGGAAACCTTATGATCTTGCTATAAAAACACAATGGGATGTGTACTATGTTATTCCTAGATGCTCATGCTGTGGTGAATTTTGAAAGAAAATATTATCTTACAATAATTGAGTTGATTGAAATATGTTTTGATCGTTAATGAGATGATAGTCTAATCCTTCTTCGTTGTTGGAGTTGCATGCAGGAAAACGTTCTGCAATGCCCAAGAGCAAGGAAGTATCATCTGAGTAGAGAGGTAATGTTGTATGTACCCTGGAATCACCATCTGAGCTAAGGTTGGTCTCTGGAACTAGTTAACCCTAGAAGTGAGTAATTTGCACCCTGTCGTCATAGGTTGTCGAGTGAACCTTGAGTGGTTTGTCATCGGTGCTAATAGGGCTAAGAAACCGGCTCATTTATCTCTTTGGTCGTTGACGTGCTTAACTTGAGTTTGTGTTCGGTAGTCGTACCATTAGATGTAACCTTGCTTAGTAAAGCCTATAAATAAATATATATATATATATAATAAAATATTATTATTATTTATTAAGCGAATGAAACTAAATAATGTTATATTGATTATAAAGAGAAATTATTTTATAAATAATATGTTTGTAATTATAAACAGGAATAATCTTGTTGTGGGACGAATTTATATTTAAATTAATTTAAATATATATATATTGTTGGTATCATAATTTCTAGAGAGTTGAGTTTAAGTCGTTTAACTTTCGAGGTGAATATCTGCCTTGATATTGATTCAAATAATCCGCCAGTAAGTGACGTCATTTTATTTCAATGAAATCATTCAGAAAATGGAGTTTTGTGAGGAGCAACGTAAGAAGTGGGAATGGTGTGGCTTACAAATCAACCTAGAATCACCATTGATCAGGTTTGGCCATCATGTGTCCTTCATGGGAAGTGGCGGACATTAACTCTAAAAAAATTTCTTTTTTTCGTTTTGGGAATCCCTGTATTCACGTTTATGGACGGTGTGGTGGAAAGAAGACGCAAGGGCAGTTTTAATAACTACCTGGGAATGGTCATACAGGAGATGATATCTTTTGGTAAAAGTCTCTTTTGGAAAAAAAAAAAAGATACGGAGAGAAAGAGAGAAGAGGAAGAGGTTTCGGGAAAAAGAACTTATCTTCTGGAAAAATAGACGGTTCAAAGGGAGCTCGGGAATCCATTAAAGAAGAGGCGTTCTGAGTAGAGAGCATAACAGCTGAAGAACGAATTTCGTTGGCCTCTTTGGAGCTCGTTGGTGTTGGACCCTGTTGAGTTTGCTGTTGACTAAGACGTCTTTTATCAGGAACGTAGAATACCTACTTTCTATTCCTTAAAATGAGACATGAATTATATGTCATGCTAACAGCGAATGTGTACACTCGCAAGCAGGTTATGGTTGAGTATTGATATGACCGTGTGTTAAATACTCCTCAATCCGTCTGAGTTTAGAGAGTGAAACCTATAGTACAGAAGGCGGAACTACTTACTTTTTACTTAGTCTTTCAATTTGTGGTCATTGTGTAAAAATCTTAGCTGAAAATAGCTCTTATTTGAAGTATTTAATTTAAGATGAAGTAGAAATTTTGAATAAGCTGTGCACAGGCAATGTTGCTAATATGTGAGAATAACTGTTAGTAATACTATGTTAATATTATATGAATATTGAAGTTCAAATGACAAACTTTTGCTTAGAACAGAAAGAAATTATTGCTTTAAACCTCTATTATTGTTCAATAGGGACAGTAATATAGAGAGTAAATTATCTGTGTGAAATGAAACAGCGAATTAACTGGTGAGATTTTATACACTGATAATGAACAGCATCACCATTGTAACCTATGTCAACTTAACGGTAGGAGTCCAGTGAATAAAGATTTTGTTTAAAAGAAACTACAGAGTTTAATCATTCAGTAGCTGAGCTTCTGAAGAGTTAGATGGGATACATCTACAGACCTTAAGTCTGAAGTTCCCTAATATTAGCACTCATTGATTTATTGGACTCCGTCTTTTATATCCTTTAAATTAAGCTTAGTACTTATTCTAAATTGAATGGGATGACAGTTGGTCATATGGGTAAGCAAAACTTTGCGGTAACCCTAGCACCAGATTTTATTGACACACGTGGCAGTTAGCCAAGAAGTGTGTGTTAAGGGTAGAAAAACCCTAGGTAGGTCATACATTTTATGCCCTAGGACAGGTGTCCAGATTGAGAAAGTTTCAGAGAAGTTTTCTCCAGAAGCCCTAGTTTAAGTAAGCTTTTCCAAGTCGAGCAGGGTGGGTGAGTAGCACAATAGTGAAAATACTATGGCCATAGTAGGGCAGATGCCACTGACTATCCTAAGACTCACATGTAACTCAGATATCTAGCTAGCCAGAAATGTAGGCTTAGTAGGAAGGAATCCTTGGTAGTCAGGCAGTGATAGTTAGATAGGGTTCAACCACCAGAGCTCAGATGGCTGTTAGAGGGTTAGTCCAACATCACCTTTCGCAAGAAGGGCAGGGCCCCCTTCCAGTAGGAAGGTGTGCGTGGGGGACTGAATAAGTCTATGGTTGGAGGTAAAAGCACTCAGATGATGCTTCCCTCAATTCTTCAATTGGCAAGCCGAGTCTTGGAAGACGCTGAAGAGATGAGGACTTCTAAAACTTTCTCTTGTACTTGCTTGTACTTATTTTGAAATGTAAATAGATCTCTCATTATGTTCTGTAATGTAAACTTGATTACTATATCTTGGAAATTGTAGTACTACAATGTAAAAAAAAAAATGCTCTCAATGATGCATAGATGGATATTATTTATTGTACTTTGATTTGAGTTCTAACATAGCATTAGAGCATAAAGAATGTAAAAATGATGCCTTAGAGGAAATTGAATTTGAGAGGCATGGACTTGAAGACAAATCAAAATTGTTTCCGCTTGGGGCTAATTTTGATCAAGGGCCTAGTGATGAAGATGGGGTGAGTGTTGAAGAAGAGGTACATGCGATTTGGGACAACAATGTAGACTTTGATAACAGGTGTAATAGTTTTGATTTTCGCATGCCACAAAACAACAGTTCATCATTTTGGCTTGATCACAGTTGGAGAAGACAACTCTTGGTAACCGCTGAGAATGAGGTACACATTTTATCTAGTCTGGACAGCAAACATATGCATGTAGAAAATCTGATTCAAAAGGCATCTATGGGACAAAGTGAGCATAAAATTTCAATTTATGATTTACATATATTTAAGCACTCTTTGGAAGAAGTTAAAACAACTTACTTACAAATGATGCATGATAGGGATTTAGTTACCAAGTTTGCAGATGAAACATTATCTTTGACTAATCAGTTAAGAGGAGAGGTTAGTGAGCTCACCATTGAGCTAAACTCTACGAAACTTGCATTGGAAAGTGTCCAAGAGGCACTTCCTGAAGCAAATCATCAGCTTTATGAGACCTAGTAGTTTAATGAGAAGGAAGGTAGAGAAAGGGCAAACAAAATCGAGCAGGTAATGATGGAGCTTGATCTCATCCAGGAGGAGTATGACCTTGCTCATTTCCCAAGAAAATCTAAAAATATGAGTTTGGATCAGCAAGAGGATTGTTTTGGATTGGGAGTTGAGGATAACCTTTGATTTATTGATAATCCTTTATTTGAATGGGACATTGATTTGACTCATGACAATCCACTTTTCGAGTTGGAAGACGGAGACTCAAACAATCACAATGACGCAAGTGGATTGGATTACCAGACTTGGGACCCAGGTGCAGTTTCTAGACACGAGGTGTTGTCATGGGATTGGCGTAGTGGGTCAACTTCTAGTATTAGTACTGGTGCCCACTTTCCGATCAACTTGCATATGACCTCGGATTCAGATCCGTAGATGAGTTGGATGGTTTCTTCAGTTCAGCAGTTGAGTAGTACATGGTCGAGCTTGGATGGCAATGATGATTTGATCCTGGATTTGTTTCTGTTGCTACCTCCATACTCATCTCTCCTACGTTTTTAGTGGGATTTCAATTTGAGAACTGCTGCCCTCACTTTCTTTCGTTGGTTATGATGACATTTTTCAATGACCAAATTGATTATGAGTTTGGGTACATTGGTTTGACAGTTATGATCAATGTGGCACAGCGTTAGCATGGTATTTCCTTTCTAAGACTAACATGGAACCCGAGAATCACTCTGTGTTGTAGTTCAACTACTATTTGGGATAAGAGAGCCAACGTTGATTTTCTAGAGTTTACTCTTGTGACATATTAGTTTGGTTCTCTCGAGGGGCATTCTTTGGAGGAGTTGCTTGAGTCTATGCAATATTTGATTACACTCATTATAGGAGGATTTCAGTAGGTCTCTTGTGTTGGTACCTCACAGGACTGTGTTTTGAGCAAATGGTGCTACAAATCTCCTAGGTTAACTTGGGACCTTGGGATCATTGTTGGACTCAGTGTGGATCAGATTGTTGGTTGCAAGGTTGTACTAAAATTGCTTGAGGACAAGCAATCTTTGGGAAGGGCAGACTGTAATGTCCCCTTTTTAACTAGGACAATGTGTTTCCAACTCAGTGTTGCCAGAGGGTTTTCGCAATGTGCTCTCTAAGGTTTTTTTCAGGCTTGTGGATCATACTTACTATTTATAGTAAGTCACTGGGTCTTTGGTTTGGTCGACTAACGAAGTTCTTTATTTGGCATAGTTATATCCTGGGATTATTTTAATTAATATTGATCCTATGAATTAAATATTAATAATGACAAACAACTTTTGTGTTATTAATAAATTAAAAAGGACTTAAATTAAAAGGGGGATATAAATTATTTTAAATGAATACTTTTTATATTAAAGTATAGCGCCCAAATTTAAAAAGGATGAATGGTGGGAAATAAAAGTAAATTAAATGAAATGAATTTTGAAATGCAATTTGGCGTGGAGTTGGGAAATTTTTAAAAGGGGATTGTGAGCTCTTTGGAGGGTTATGTTGGATTATTCTATTTCTCATTTGAAACCCTTGCGGGTTTGAACTTGGTTCATCTCGAACTTCTGGAGGACAAAAGCCCTCTTGGAGAATATCATTCACGGTGGTGAAAGATCCTCTTTGGGTGATTGCCGATAGATTCAATTCAGTGTCTATGCTTGTGCTTCATTTGTACATGAAAAGTAATCGATTTACATTCCTGGCAAGAAGGTTGGATTTATTAAACAGTTTTCAGGTGATGCTATGAATCCCAAATTTCAGCTGTCAAATGAGAATATCTTGCAGATGTAGTTGTGGGTATTGTTTTCTTTAATTCCTTCAACCCGAGCGATCATTTTAATATATTGTTAAGGGGGAATTGATGATTAAATTTTTTATCTTGAGAAGTCATACACCCCTAGCTGGCCGTACCTTCATACTTGGCCATACCCCTTGAATTGGTGATAAGAGCAGTTAGAAGCAAGGAATGGTTTTGGGCATTGAATAAATAATGTTTCCATAGCTGAATGATGGTTTCTGGATCATTGAATCAAGTGTTTAAGCTTATACTGAAATTCTGAAGCTACCGTACATTTGCTTGCCATGTGCTGAATGTCACACCTCCTTGATTTATTCGATTGGGTTGACAGGGGTCTTTAATGGTTATGGGTAATGTTTCAAATGCTTTTCCTTGCTGATAAGATCATTCTAGACCATTGAAACCAGCAGTCAACTTGCAAGTTGATTTTTGAATTGCATCTGTACCTCCTCAGCAGTCCGTACATTTTTGTACAACAGTACCTCTTGTGTTTTGATTTGCAAACTGAGTTGAAACAAGAGTTTATTGTGGATGGTTGATTTAAAATGATTTAATTAGCTGATTATACAAATCTGAGCAGAGAAAACTGGATTTAATGCTGTGTTGGATTTATTAGAGTTGCCCATACAATTTTGCCAGCCGTACATGTCCCTACAAAACTAATCGGGTGGTTTGATTAAGAGGCTTGTTGATTGTGGGCATCATTTCAATGAACTTTCTTGGGTATCAGAATCATTTTAAAGCATAAAGGAAAGTGCTTGAGTTGCAAACTGAATTTCTGGTTGAAGTCGTACATTTTGGAGCTGTCATACAGCTGGAAGTGGGAGTCCTCCAACTTACTTTGACTGTAGAGTGTTGCTGGGCAGTTTGATATTAGCTGAGGAGTTGATTGAGATTTCTGTGCCTATATGTGAGCATCATTTACATCTCTAGCAGCCTACAATGTGCTGCAGTCCATTTCTAATCTAGACGTGAAGCTCTAGGAGGATGTGGGAGCACCTGTTGCTGTGGCTTGGAGGATTTTCATCTTCAAATTCCTCTGTTTGATCTGAGTTTGCATTCTTGGCCTTGGCACATCTTATACCAGGTCTGAAGTCTTATTTCTGTTCATTCAAATGTAGACATATTGAAATGAAGAGTCTGATTATCAGCATTGTATGAGCATTCAGTCTGAAATAAATCGTGTATCTTATGTTGCTACTGTTCTTGGATGGTTAGGATCTGAAAGATACTTTGTTGCAGTTATTTCTGAGTTCTCATGTTAATAAAATCAGAACTTACTATTGCTCAGAAAAAAGCCTTTAGATCAGTATTTGTTATTCAGCATTAGATACTATTGTATATCAGTTCAAATTGAAGCATTGTGATCTGGTTATCAAACGTTTTATGCATTTCATTTGCAAATGGTTCTGACTCATGCCATGGAATGAACTGAATTTGATTTAAATGGAACGTATACCAAACTGAAAACATTGAGCAAAAACTCCAAGTCAAAACTCAGAACAGGGTTGGTTGTTACATTGTGATTCAAAGTAATTGTAGAAGCCTATGCTTAAAAACCTGAAGTTTTTGTAAGTTGAGATGTAATAATTTTTTACTGTATCTTTTTCAATGTCAGAGCCTACTAGACCAAGAGTAAAACATGGTCCTTGTCTGGATGTTGCAAAATGTTGTCTGGACTCTTTAGTAACTAATGAATTAAATTCATAGCAGTGACAAGAGACTTCAGTTTATCACTAGTGCTCTTCTCACTTTTTATATCTATGAAACAAGGCCTCGCACTTGCTAAAAGATGGCATACTTTTTAGCATTGTGATCCCCATCATCTGTTTTTTCCTTTTCTTTTCTCAGTGTTTTCTTATGATAATGCTGATTTTCAATCTTGAATTTAGGAGTTTTAATTGGACATTTCTGTAATGGAGATCGAATAGAGAGGGTATAAATGAATATATTATTCTATGGATGCACTCTGCTGGATGTTTGTCTATATCTGACTTTCATAACATGATGTGGCAGTGTCTGGAACTGGCAAGGTTACAATATCCGTTACCAGCATTCAGGGAATGATGGTCCAGCAGTAGTTCTAATCCATGGGTTTGGTGCAAACTGGTATTTTTCATACTCTACTTTTTAAATTTAAGTAACTTATAGTGCTGTATGAACATTTAAAATCTCATTGAATCATCTGTTGCATGCTGATTGAAGTGGTATGTTTGTTTTTTAATTTTCAGATTTGTTCAAATAAATGATCATTGTAGGTAAGAAAGACAAGGATGTAAGTTTTGGATTCCCATTGCAGTGGAATATTTGTCTTGATTAACTGGCGTAGATAACTAAAAGATGACCAACATTTCTACATGCCCATTTTATGTTGAATTTTCTATACCATCACTGCAAAAGTAGATAAGTGTAACTGCTTGGTCAAATTCAAAATTTGATTCAGAAATATTATCATATTACTGTTAGGCAGAGTAAATGTTGCATAAGTGCCAAATGAAGATTTCTAACATTGCTTATAATTTATATTATGGATGGACAAAAGCTTGATAGCTTCTATTCCCCCAGAAAAACTTTAGACAATCATTCTTTCCCACTCTCTTCTGTAGCCATGATCCTAATTGATATTTGTAGTAAAAATCTAATCTTCTCTTGAGTGTTGTTTCTTGTTTTCCTTTTTGAGAAGTAAATGGATCATTTTTAGTAATTAATCTGAATTTTCTAGTAAAACCCTGTTATCTTCTGTAGTTGAACATCAATTTTCTAGTATAACTTTAATCTAATGACATTTACCTAGGTAAAGTAAAAAAAATTGGTTATAGAACACTACATTTGATAGAGGAAAATCAGGAAGTTTTTGAGAATGGGAAACTCCCTAATAATCTCAATAGAGATGGATTGGAACTTAGTGATTCATGGAGATCCATTATCCACCTATTTGAGTGTGTAATGGTTAATAATTAACAGGTTTGCAATTAATTAACGTTTTATTGACTATTACGCGACAATGTCAATTAAGCTTCAATTACTAAAGATGTATGGACCATAGTTGTAAATTGTTTTCTTGGGATTGATTTGTCAAAACCAAAAGATAAAGACATTTTCAATTAATTGGGGAAAAATTAGGACATTGAAAAACACACAAAAATTCATAAACATCAAGAAAAGGCAATTTTTTATTTTTTGCTTTCTAAAAGCAGAGTGGGAGGTTTGGGGATGGCAGCCCCCAACCTCATTGAGGTCGAGGGGCAGCACCGCTCGTGGAAATTAACCCCTTGTGGAAATTAAGGCCTTCAAGGCCATATGGAACTTCATAGTCCATGCCAATTTTCATAGTTTTATTGCTTTTAACTAAGCTCCAAACTCTTCAAAAAATGTGTGTGTCAAGGTGACAAACTAATAGTTAGACTCTAACTGAGAGAATGGAATGGATATTTACTGCCTAGAGTTCACCTTGATCCAATGTTGGTTACTTTGGAAAATCCAAATTTGCAACGTAAAAATGAGGTTTTGACAGAAAATTTAAACAAGTATTTTACAGGCAAATAGAAGTAACTGGATGAAAAGACCACAGTTTATTTGCCGTCAAAACAACCCCGGGAATTGTGCCAGCATTTAGAAGAAAACACTGAGAATTAGGAATTGTGCCAGGTATCAGAGGAAAAAATCAGCGATCCAATTTGATGGGCCAAGTGGCAATTTATCACAATAAATCAAAATTATTAAAGATGTTTGCCACTATGTAATAGACTATTAACGGGTTATTAAGGAACCACTGTTATTAGTCTCTATTCATACAATCCTATTGATGGACGACAAAGTATGGGTCTGAAATGTTGATTTTCTAAATCCCTATGCATTTTATCTTAACCTTCTTTGCTTTATATTAATTATTTTTGGAGCAAATCTCTTTGTAGCTGAAATCATCCTTTGGATGGCAATTTAGTTTACTATTATCCTTTCTGTTAAATAATGGCTTATACAATCCCTCTGAAATGTGTTACATTTTGATTAGGATTCATACATTTGCCAAGGTTGACATTTGGTTAAGCTCATTTTTGCAGTGATCATTGGAGGAAGAATCTGCCTGTTCTTGCAAAGTCCCACAGGGTTTATGCAATTGATCTTCTTGGTTATGGATACTCGGACAAGCCAAATCCACGTGATTTTCCTGTTAACTCCCTATACACGTTTGAGAAATGGGCAAAGCAAGTTAATGATTTCTGTCAGGACATAGTGAAAGATCAAGCCTTCTTTGTATGCAACTCCATTGGAGGTAATTAGTTCTTACTGAAATGAAAGAAACATTAATAATATTGCAAGCATACTTTATTATCCTGATATTAAAATGTTTTCTTGGGCTTGACAGAAAGTATTGGATTTTACTCTTTCAAAGAAAAAATTAACTGCAGCTTAGTTTGCTATGTTGAGAATTGATTGGTATAACTTTGTTTTGTTCACATCTTGCGTGTGTTATTTACAATTGTTGCAAGTGGGATCTGATAGTGCAATTTCTAAAATGCTTGAAAATTTCACTACAAGTCTAATAGATATGGTTCTAGGTTGTTTGAAATTCTCAGTATGAGTCTAATCGGTACAGGTCTAGTTTTATTATAAAAGTTAAAATTGAGATACAGTACGAGTCTAAATTGCTTGAAAAATTCAGTATGAGTCTAATGGATATGGTTCTAGGTTGTTTGAAATTTTCAGTATGAGTCTAATCGCTACAGGTCTAGGTTTATTATAAAAGTTAAAATCATTTTTCTTACATTTTAGAGCAGATTTGAGCAGATTTTTGTGGCTTGTTTACTCTCAAAAATAATATATTTTCAATGTTGGTCCAATATTATTTTAAGTAGGGAAAATGGAATAGACCAAGTCCTAGAATTTTAAAAAATTCATTCAGAATCTAATGGATTTAATTTTGGGATTAAAAAAGTAAAATAAGAATGGCAAGACTAATATTCCTATTGTTGTAGCATATTCTAGCAATCTTCTTGTAGCTTATTTACACTTAAAAATAATATATTTCATTGTTGGTTTGATATCGTCTATTAGAATTGTCCATAATAAATGTGCTTCAGGTTTCAAATTAGAGAATTTTATAGTATATAGCTAAGTTACCCGTCTTGATACTAGTTTGGGTTTGGGTTTGGGGGTTTGGTTAAAAAAAATTGGGTGTTAGGGTTCATCCATACAAAAAACATTTAAAAATTGGAAATATATACATTTGTAGCAGTAATTAAGTTTAGAATACCACATATCATCATAATATAAAAATTAAAAATATTACAATGTCTATTTGTCAACTTGAATGTCATGATATATATTAAAATTAAAAAATAATAATGTCAAGTGTCAACAATCAGCCATCACAGATCAAGCATCAATGTCATATGGGTCTTCAAAAATATCATCACTATCCATATTAGATGATATAGGTTTTGGCATATTAGAACTACAAATAGTGCCACTGGCACTAGCACTCATGCTTGCTGGCTGGCTCATCTTCAATATCAAGTGCAACAAAGTGGGAAGTGCAAACATCTAGGTTAGTATACTCAAGCTTGATATCCTAGTTAGTTTCTTGTGTCCCTTTCCTTGTAGCCGCTTTCTTTGTGTAAAAGGAAACGCAAGTTGGAATGCACATACACCAAGTCCTTTGTCTTTTTTGAGTGTAGTCGATTGTGCTTTATTGAGTGGTAGGAGTATGTACACCAATTCCTTTTAGATGCAGATGCTCTAGCAACCTATTAAGACAAAATTAGAGTTACAAAGTTATAAAATTCAAAAATTTAAATTATAAATGAAACTTAAAATATAAAAGAATTTTTAATAAAACAAACTTGCAATAAAAGTTTGATCACAAGAGGTTGTAGGTATGTGAATGATTGGACATGAAAGTACTACCAACTATGAGCATCAACCTTTAAACTAGCCACAAAGAGCATCAATACTAAAGTCATTGGAGCATACACAAAATCCATGAACTCGCTCCTAATTGCATCACTTATGTCAAGATCAATAAAGAGTCTACAAAATCTTGTACCCTTGTCTGACTTCAATATCTCTATATGGGGCAATCCTTGTCAATAGAGAAAGAATCTCATTACTATAATATTTGAGACAAAATGCAAAGGCAAGAAGATGTAACAGGGTGGTCATGTCAAGATCAATGAAGAGTCTACAAAATGTTGACCTGTCCTCTTGGTTGACTTCAACATCTCTATATAGCGCAATTCTTGTTGACACCTTTGAAGAACATAGATTGTGTACCTCCCTCCTCAACAAACAATATTCATATGTGGATTAGGACAGCTTGCTACATTGCTATAGATGGGTGGACTGATATTTGATATCAACCACTCTTAAATATTGTTGTTATATGTCTAGCTGGTTCATACTTTCCTTAGAGTTGTTAGTTCTTAAATATTGTTTCTACCTTTGAAGAACATAGATTGTGTACCTCCCTCCTCGACAAACAATATTCATATGTGGATTAGGACAGCTTGCTACATTGCTATAGATGGGTGGACTGATATTTATATCAACCACTCTTAAATATTGTTGTTACATGTCTAGTTGGTTCATACTTTTCTTAGAGTTGTTAGTTCTTAAATATTGTTGCTACCTTTGAAGAACATAGATTGTGTACCTCCCTCCTCCTCAAAAAATATTCATATGTGGATTAGGACAGCTTGCTACATTGCTATAGATGGGTGGACTGATATTTGATATCAACCACTCTTAAATATTGTTGTTACATGTCTAGCTGGTTAATACTTTTCTTAGAGTTGTTAGTTGCTTTGGGAAATGTAAGGATGTTGATAAATTCCACCATCTAGTTTGGCCTTTTGAAGGAGGCCATAGAGGAGGTTGGGCCTTCTAGTGTTGTGAAAGTTGTGATAGATTCAAATTTTGTTTGTAAGGTAGTTGCTTTGATGTTTTATGGACTTCATATTGTATATATGCTTTGAAAGACATTGGAAAAATAGATTGAGTGAAGTTAGTGATAGCCAAAGCTGAAGATGTACAAATGTTTCTTTGTAACTGTCACATATCACTTGCATTTTTCCAATCTTTTATGAAGAAAAAACTCCTGAAACTAGTTTAGACTAGATATGCTAGCTATTTCATTTCACTAGAGATGATGTTGGAGGTGCATGAAGCTCCACAATCCATGATGATTTGGGGAGAGTGAAAGAAGTGGGTTAAACAAAGTCAGAAGGGGGGAATAAGGTGAGACAAAGGTTGCTTGATGATGCTTGGTGATGCACTATCAAGTAACAACTTTTTACTTAAAATCTTATTATGTTTATTTTTTAATTTTAATATTACTATTTTACATTTAGTTTCTATTTTTGAAAAAAAATTAGCATTCAATTATATTTTTAAATTTTTTTAAATTGTAATTATTTTTCAAAATTATTAAAAAAGTTAATTATTTTTCAAAATTTTAATGATGTTTGTAGATATATTTACTCTACCATATCACTTGCAACGGAGGTAATCGAGTATGTTGATATAGACTCTCCTAGCCTTGGAGAGATTTATGAGGCTTTTGACAACATGCTTGATCAAATGAAACAAACAATTTGTAGCAAGGATCTTGAATTCCAATTATATGATGAGCATATCAAGCCTATTAGGACTAAGAGGTGGAACATAATGAACACCCTCTTGATATGGTTCCTATGCTCTTAATGTCAAGTGGCATGCATCTAGACATGGTAGAGCTCCTCCTAATGATGAGAAGGTAAAAGAATGGTTTATGAAAGTCCTTGGTAAGATGTACAGTATTGAGTATGGAACTAAACTTTGAGAGCAGTGGATTCATTTTTTCAATCTTTAGGGTTCTACATTTAGCAAACCAAAGGCTAGGGTGGATAAGCCCACTCATGCACAAAGATGCTCTATTAGATGGTGGACATGGCATATGAAGGATATAGAAAAGTTGAGGCAATTTGCCATTCACCTACTCTTACAAGTTTTTAGTTCCTTGTTGCAGAGAGGAATTGGTCCAACTACAGTTTCATCCACTTGATCAAGAGGATTAGGCTTGCTTCTAGATGAGCAAAGAATCTAGTTGCAATTCATAATGCCTTTAGACTTCAAGATTGGGAGACTCTTGAGTATTGACAGACTCCAACCATGCATTGGGATGTTGATCTTGAAGATGCTAGATAGATTGACGAGGAGGAGCAGCTGGGATTGGTTGGGTTCGTCCACAACTTGATATATAGAATGACCCAAATTCAAAAGAATCTTCTGATATTGATAGCCCAAATGAGGCATAGTTGGACTTAGTACTATATTCTTTTTTACTGCTATGTCTATTGAAAGCATTGAGTTTGAACAATGAATAAAAAAAAATATTTTAATTTTTTATTTCTGCTATATTGCTTATCACTGATCAACCATGTCAATTATATTTTGAATCTTTGATTTAATTTTAATGTCGAATTTGATACATCAAATGAATGTCTAAAAATTTTAATTTTAAGATCTAACTTGTAAAAAAATTGAGTATCCCTATATATTTATTTCAAATTCAAAGGCTCTTTTGATATTGATAGCCGAAATGAGGCATAGTTGGACTTAGTATTATATTTTTTTATATTGCTGTCTATTGAAAGCATTGCGTTTGAACAATGAATAAAAAAATATATATATATTTTAATTTTTTATTGCTACTATACTGCTTATCACTGATCAACAATGTCAATTACATTTTGAAACTTTGATTTAATTTTAATATCAAATTTGATACATCATATGAATGTCTACAAATTTTAATTTTAAGATCTAACTTGTAAAAAATTTGAGTATCCCTATATATGTATTTCAAGTTTTTTTTTCCATATATATATTAATTTTTTATTTATATACTGCTGCCCCACAGCTGTTCCCAAAAGTGGCCCCTTGGACTGCCATCCCCAAAACACATCCCATTATCGCCTGCCGTCCCTGTCCCAAAAATGCTGTGGAACATAGTTTTATGTTGGTCTTCCCCGTATGCAGATACCGTGGTTAAAACATGATGCATTTAGACTAAGATGTATGATAAAATAGTACTCTCTGTAGATGCTGGAATTGAGTGATGATATAGATGCTTGTGTTTTACCTTAACAGATTTCATATACATTGGGCAAGTCTCTCCTGTCCATTTATATCAAACATTCTTTACTGGAATTCCATCCAGTATTGTACCTTTAATCTTTCAAAATCAATATTGAAAGCAGCCTAATCCATCATGAACTTGCAATTACAAATGTGGCCTGGTGTTGTATCATTGTACAAAGTCTATGAAGTTGTAGATTTGGTTATTATGTAGTTGAGTCTTTTATACCCAAATCTACAACTTAGTTACCATCTTTCGTAGTTTTTATCTCTCTTCGCAAGCTCATTGAACCAGCTTTTTTTTAAGATTAGCATTTTACTGGTGATATTTGATTCATTAGTTGCTTTCTTGCTTATTGAGAATTTGAGGCAATTCATGGGTAGGATTGTCAACAGACTCAGTTTTATTCAAAACATCTGGTTAACAAGCCAAGATAATTATCCCTGGTGAAGAGATGAATAAGAGAAGGTGATTTTATGCTGGAAAATAGTTTTTGAAAAAGGTGACGTTCAACTTGTTTATTCTTATGCAGGAATTGTGGGTCTTCAAGCTGCTTTGATGGAGAGGAATATCTGTCAAGGAATAGTTCTTCTAAATGTTTCTCTGCGTATGCTTCATATAAAGAACCAGTCTTGGTACAAAAGGCCTTTTATTAAATTATTTCAGAATGTATTGAGGTATGCTTTATTAAATTTTTTACAGTATACATGGTAAAAATATTGGGTTGCATATTACTAATTACAATACCTTTAATTGGAAAAAATCTTGGGGCTATTATTGCAGCGACACTGATTTGGGAAAGATATTCTTTAAGTCCGTTGCAACACCAAAAGCTGTAAAAAGCATCCTTCGCCAGGTTAGTTAACAACTTAACATGATATATAAATTTCTAGAAGAACCTCATGAAATATAAAATTGTCCTTTTTATTTCTAAAATTAAGTATTTACATTCAAATACAAAAATATATAAAGGGTTTTATCTGGAACTCACGCTATGGAGTTAAGAAACTTTCTGCGTAATAAAGAAGAGGACAGATACAAGATGTATGGTCTCTTGAATGAAAATTATCCATGTATGAGCTGTAGAAAAGATCGTGGTGACATTGTGTGAACAATTGAAATCATGAGTTGAAGGAAAAATAATGTATTTCATTAATCCCGGATATTGAGGAAGCTATTATCAGTGTTCCACGGGGACGCATCCCCCTCGAAATTCTGGACGAACCCGAGACAGGGACATTTCTGAGATGAGGAAATGTCCCCCCGCCGTCCCCCCGTTTCACTGCCATCCCCAAACGTTTCTTCCAAAAGGAGACTTCCAAGCATCTCCGAGGACATTTCCAAGACTCCGAGGAGACTCCTAGGCGTCCCCCACAAAAATGCATTAAAATAATGATTTTTTTTAAATTTAAAAAACAAAAATGAAAACTATTACAACTTAAAAGGTTTAAGTTAAATATAATTATTTGTTACCCTAAGTCAACGACTTAATATCATTTATTTTGTTTTCATTTACCTAAATGGCTAAACCTTTACCTGTGCGTGCATGAGAGAGTCTGAGATAGTACGTTAAAGGCGAGAGTTGAAGCTTGTGCGTGAGAAGGGTAATTTCAGGAAGGGCACCATTACCAGATATGTTTACAGTTTTAACTTCTTTTTTAATTTCTTTTTCATTCAAAATGGCGGCCGACCAGCATCCATGATGGCGCACGGGCAAGGCAGGTGAACTGTTTGAGCGAATGCCTCATGGAATACGATGATGAGTGCAGGCATTTGTTCCTCAATTTGATAGATGAAACATTTTATCAAACTTAATACATTGCATTGCATACAAGATAACAACATTCAAATGGACAAAACATACAATCTTGAAAATCAACTTAAACACTTCATGTCTCTAGCATTTTAAGAACACAGTAGATATAAGCTTTACAAGCCTTGGTGAACTGACTGAATCATCATTACAATTAATATACTCTTCTCATAGACACACTATGACAGTGCTGACAGATTAACCCAGAATATGCAATAACATAATAATATAACAGCCTTTTACAAGTAATTTCTGTATGACTTAAAAGACTGAAATGCTTTTACAGAATACTCAGTTTGCTACAACAGCCTTCTAACTCAGTATTTGAGCAGATTATACAATAACTGATCAAGACAATGCATATATTACTGAGTACAAATAAACCAGACCTTGAATAATTGCTGTCAATGGCAGATAAGTGGGCTCAAACTGATGAGTATATTTTCATTTTGATTTTCAATGTTCACTAGTTAAATGAAATCATTGCAATGTGTTTAAAGTTTAAACTTTAAACTTTACTTGTTCCTTAGGCTTCTACAGTTATACATCTTTTTATAACTAATTTTTCAAGTACTATATGTATTTCAGCCCACCACTCCCCCACTGCGCTCCCCCGCCGTCCCCCACCCGCCACCTCCAAACTTAGAACCCCCGTCCCCACGTCCCCGAAACGCCTCCCTTGCCGTCCCCGCACCCCCATCCCCGTCCCCGAAACCCCATGGAACACCGCTATTAATAATAGTTGGCCCATTTTTAATCAACCTAGATGTGGAGCATGAAGACCTGGTCAGCTTTTTTGGGAGAAGACACATCATATGTAGGACTTAAGGATTGGCAACTCTCTATGGTGTAGGATGCCATATGAATGATGTACATTTGTGCCTGAAGAATGGAGTCAAAGCTGTAAAGTGGAGAATATCCCAAAGTCATTAAGCATATTATTATTTATATAATTCCTCAAGCACAAATACATTTTGATGCACAGATGTAGAAATAGAATATCCTCTTCCTGGTGATGAACCATTGAGTGTGGTTCGAAATGTTGATTGAAACTCATACACAGTTAATCCAAAAGCTCACTCAAATTTACTTCATGGACTTTGGAAAAATCATACCAACTAGAAATAGAATAGTTAGAAATGAGAACATAAACTTTGAACTGGTTAACAAAAATAATTGGACTAAATTGCAATAATGTCTTCCAGTAAAATGTATTTAAGGCCAAAATTTAATAAATTAAGTGAAGCTCAAATGTAACATTACCAGAAAAAATGTCCAGTATCAAGAAGACTGACAATATCAAAATAACTTTCTTTGGTTCCATTTTGTAGGCATGGATTTGAATCTGGGGGAGAACCTATGTACCATGATATGGAACTTTCCTTCCTTGATAATGATTTGTATTATTGTTCAATACATTTTCTTTGGAGCCTTACTAAGTACTTAAGTTGCATGAACTGTGGAACATTCTTTTCATATGCCTTCAATGTGTCGTCTTTTAAGGCCATCGTTTGAGACACTAAGAAATCTCTGAGTCTCTGCCTTCACACAGTTGTTGGACCCTGCAGCATTAGACATTAAATTGAGCAATGAGAATAATTTGAATGTCCACATGCAAATTGTAGGGAAGCTGATAGGAGTGAAACTTCTGGAAAGGCGATTTCTATTAAGTGTCTGAAGTTGGGAATTATAAATCAAGTAACAAGATTCCCAAACATTTCGAGGATCAATTTACAGAAATAGAAAGTCAGTTGAATAGTTGATTGGGTAGCATGTGTAGTGCATCTTAATACAAACTTCACTCTTTTTGATAACCCTTTGTATTATTTAAATTTTTCAATGCATTTTCTTTGCAGTCTTACTAAGTACTCAAGGTGCATTTAGAACTTCTCATGCATATTGATGTGCTTTACTAATATACCTTCAATGTGGTCTTCTAGGGCCCCTTTTCTGAGACACTAAAAAATCTCTCCCCACCTTTACACTAGTTGTTGGACCCTGCAGCCTTAGACGCTTTATGGAGCAATGAGAATGATTTGTATGTACAATTGAGATTATAGGGAAGTTGATAGGAATCAATGCGTTGAAAGGGAATTCCGATTCAGTGCCTAAGCTTGGGAGTTACAGATCAAGGAGCAAGACTCCCTAAAAATTCTGAGGTCCAATGATTGAAATAAATTTTAAAAGGGCAATCAATTGGTTGATTTAATTGCCTAAAGAATACATCAGTTGAAAGTAATTCATAATTTATTTTGATTGCTCTCTTAGTTCTGTTCTGTTGTATTGAGCACTGAAATTTTATGCATGGATAGCAATTTTTTGCAGTGTTATCATAATCACAGTGAGGTGACAGATGAATTAGTTGAAAAGATATTGTTACCTGGTCTTGAACCTGGTGCTGTGGATGTATTTCTCTCGTTCATTTGTTATTCAGATGGTCCTCTTCCAGATGAATTAATACCTCAAATGAAGGTTAGTAGATACTTATTTATCCTTGACGATTGTTAATAATACGTTTGATTCAATTTCAAACAATCTGATTGATCATATGATGACTTGTCTATTTGAATGTAGTGCCCAGTGTTAATTGCGTGGGGAGATAAGGATCCGTGGGAGCCTATCGAATCAGGAAGGGTGTTTGGCTCGTACAAAAATGTGGAAGATTTTGTTGTCCTGCCAAACGTTGGTCATTGTCCACAGGTTGGTGAAAAACAAACATACAATTCTCTCCTAATCTCTTTGAGTTTTGTCGATTGTTATGTCTTTTTGAAGTCGTGATATTTACCTCACTGCAGGATGAAGCACCTCACCTCGTTAATCCTCTGGTTGAGGCATTTGTCAGCCGTCATGCAACAGTTTGAATTAAACTGTATATTCATAAACTTTGATCTTGTGGTAGTGAAGACCTTCGTCTGATACAGAGAGCACCGTACAAACAGTTAATACCAAGATTTGTTCTAACATATCAGCACAAGGCTGCAACTACAAGGCTGCATGGTTTTACTCTTTCCGACAAAGAGTGTTTATACTTTTAAAATCTAATCATGAATTTTATCCATTGCCTATTAAGATTCATTCCCCTTTTCTCTATGGTCCATGTTTTTTCTCATGGTCCAATTTATAGAATTTGGAATGGTAATGAATCAGGACACGAATTGTCATCTGTTCTATAGAAACTAATAATTGCGAAACAAGCTTTTAAAAACATAATTTGCTTTTTCCAGTCTGTACCTGGTTGCAAGTATCATAGAAATTAATAATTGCGAGACAAGGTTTTAAAATATAATTTGCTTTATCCACTCTGTTTCTAGTTGCAAGTATCATGTAGCCCTGCTGATATATAGCTTAGAATTTAACTAGTTATTTAAGGTAAATCTTGTTCATGCAGGTACTTTGAAGCTTGAGTAATAGGCATCAGTTAATGAAAACTTTCTCTGAAGACAAGGCCGGAAAAGCACAAAAGTCTAGATTCAATGGCATTGGATGGAGTGTTATATTAAAATTCAAGATGCTTTAAACAGCAGAGGTTTAATGATAATTGTATCAAATAACTAAATAACATTAAAAGAAAAATAACTATATTAGAGCTTTGTTGGTATCTCCTCACCAACTTTATACAATATTCTGATGAGTCTGCTACAAAAATTCAGATCTACTGAGTTACATAATTATAGGTCAGGCCACTAGTCATCTGTCAACATGTTAAAAAAAATATATTATTTTAAAATTGCTAATAGTTAACAAAGAGGTTACAATATGATAGCCTTAGGGATAAAACAACACCCTCCATCAGAAGGTCAAAATCAGGGTCAGCATATTCAAACAACAGTTAGAATGTCTTGGTCAAGTCATAAAATAACTTAATAGATCAATACATCAGCGTTTACATCATAATATCGAACTAAATCATATTTTTGTGCCAATTTTTTAATCAAATTCTTTGTGCAGATTGTATAAACATTAGCTTGATCCATAATAAGACTCAACCAAAGAAGACCCAACATTATGGTCAATAATGTAATTGACAAACAATCGTTCAATTTTAACAATCATTCAAACATCTAGTATGAGGGACCACATTATAAACATTATAATTAGTGTGTCCTTACTACATTTAAACAATCATCATGTAGGGGAGAGGACCCTGAGCATGTTTCAATAGTTGTGATAGTAGTTGTTTATACAATGTCCAATATTTTTATCAATATTGGACTAATAGTTGTGACTTTAAAGTTGTTAGTGTTGACGATGATTACCCATAATTAAACAAAATGTATTCTTTTGATCTAAAAAGCAACCAATCATGTGATTCCACATCGGCGCTCAATAAAACATACTGTGAATGCACAAGTATTGGTCTCACTTTTTTTTTGGGCCTTTTTGGACACCTTGACAAAAAGCATGCTGATGTGGCATCATATTTGATGATGTGGCCCTGAAACTTCAGTTATAAGTAGGGAACTTGCCAAGTAAGCTGCTGTAAAAAATTGGGAGTGATTTGAAATTTCCAGGTAGGATAATTAGAAGCGCGAAGTTAGGCTGCACAACTACTGGGTCCTCTCCCCTAATTACCCAAATTTGCACCAACATTATGGTCAATAAAGTAATTGA
Organism: Sequoia sempervirens; assembly: GCA_007258455.2. NCBI lineage: Eukaryota > Viridiplantae > Streptophyta > Pinopsida > Cupressales > Cupressaceae > Sequoia > Sequoia sempervirens. The sequence goes on along the minus strand of VDFB02321467.1, from coordinate 74,739 downwards.
CAAACAATCATTCAATTTTAACAGCCATTCACACATCCAGTCATGAGGGACCACATGATAATTGGTGTGTCCTTGCTACATTTAAACAAACATGTAAGAACCCAATTCTGCACTATCGCAAATGGGTCAAAATTTTAAACCTGATAGTGACCAATGCCACCCAAAGCGGCATTATAATGAGAAAATTAATAAATGACTATGATGACCTAAAACTGCCCTTAGTCTTTTTGTGCTCCTTTACACTATGCCCATTTGCTACAAAGTTGGCAATTGCCAAACTACTACCATGATTGTGCAATTGTTGAAGCAGTAATAGGTTTTTCAAAATTGATGCGACGAAAATGTAATCGTCATGACAGTTTCAAAGTCAACCCCCGCTAGGAACCAACGTTTTCATTACTGTACGTCAAAAATAAAATTTTGAAGGTTGAACTCCTCGTCTCTTCACCAACCCCAACTTTTCTCTTTTCCTTTTGCACCCCACTCCTCTAGAACCCTCTAAAAACCATTTCGACTATCGCACGATTGCTGCGATGGCAATGTAATTGCACCAGTTCTTCAAAAATCAACGCAACGAAATCTTAATCAAACTGCGATGGTTTCAAAATTGCTCCCCTCTAGGAATTAGTGGTTTCACTATAATACATGAAGGAAAAAAAATTGAACATTTGAACTTCTTGTCTCTTCGCGTACCCCAACTTTTGGTTTTTCCATTGTCCCTCCCTCCTCCAGAACGTTTTAAAACTAATAAAAAGAAGGTTTTTGTTCGTTCTTAGGGATTGGCTGAAAGATACGAGAAATATCCTCTAGGAAAAATTCCATTTTCTTAGCTCATCACAACTATAGCAAAGCTCTGTTCTCTCTGTCATAGTTGCAATCCATTGCGCTTCTCTTATTGATTGCTCATGTCCTAGCAATCCTTGGCATCTTCTTATTAAATCCATCATCCCAATTTAATCTAGTTGCAGCCCAACACTCTTGCAAATTCCAAATTACCATTGACTTCCTCCATCGGCTTTCCCTAGGTTTTAATCTACAACCGTATGCAAGTGGGGTCGAATGGGTCGCATGGCATGAGGACTAAAGCCATCATTTACTAGTTCAAAGCAGTCTTAAATTTTCTTGGCTTAGTATGTTAGAATCAGTGTTAGTTTAATTGCTTGTTTTAGATTAATCTTTGTGTGTATAGTTTAATTTACATTATCATTTGTGTTAGTTATTTAAGTATAGTTTAGCGCTTTCCTTTGCTGTTTGTACAAATATTATTCGCAGGGCACAGGGCATGTAAGCTCTCCAGAGATTTGGCTTCTCTAAGAGCTTCAAACCATAAGAGGGGCATTGGTCTTCCCTCCTTAAGCTGGAATCTTGAATTCACAGCCTCATTGATAGAAGAATAGCCCTAAAAAGGTCCTGAAAGCATCAAAGACTTTGCTGTTCTTGCATTCTGGGCAATCCTATAACCTCTAGGATCAATTATTAAATTTCAAACTTAGCTTCAAAGTTCGCAATCTTGCTATAAACACCTTTGTGAATCCATTCTTGGATTCCTAGTTTAGCTTCAAAGCTCCGAATGTTGCTGTCCTATTGTGGACAGCCACATTAAGCATTGTTCAGCACTTCGTGCGCCTAGGGATCACTTCTTTCACTTGCCAGATCATTGAACAAACTACCAGCTATTAAAAGAATGTTACACTTTGTTTTGTTGCAGTCCATTTGGGCTCATCTATTCGCTTTCCATTGTCCAAAGTAGCTTATCGATGTACCGTACAGAGTATATAGATTTTACTTGGACATTGTTATTGCTAAACATTGATATGTCTACTGAAATCTTGTCTCTTAAAGCTTATTTTATTGATGTCCTCCATTGTTGTCATTTTATGCTGATGAATAGGGCAGTAACATGTCAATTGCTTGCATCGAATTCAATAGCACTAATATTCATCTAGCCATTGAAATAAACTCTTTATTTTGGTGTTATTGTTTATTCATTTGAAAAGCATTTTGTTTTTTATTGAATATTAAACATTGTTTTTTGCATCACATTGAAAAATCACAATTTATCTGTCAAGCTACATAAAATTACTTGCATCCTCATGCTTGCATTGAGATACCTTGTATATAGTAAACAAGCTCATTCAGGGAAGAGCCATATAGGAAACCTGTATCTAGCTAATTTAGCTAACTGGATTCATATAGTTGACTACATTATTAAACCAAAAAATACACAAAAATCATAAAACATCAAAAAGACCAAAAATGTTAGGATAAAGCCTTTACACTTTCTCACATCCGTGTGCTTGAGAGCCGTGTACGCTATTGACCTCTCTTTCTATTGTTGACGTTGTTTGACCACTAGGCACAGTACAACCTTTAAATGTGCCTGGTGAACTTGAACATGCGAGAACTTGATTATGCGAAAAGCATAAATAAGACATTTTGTCAAGCTAATTGGTCTTGGCCAGACAAAAGTCTACCCGAGATTTCTTTGTGAGACCTTTAGTGGGTGATACTAAGCTTTAGATATGGATTCTTGTTAGGATATATATCTAGAACTCAGCGGCTTGCTCTGGCACAATGAAATTGTGTGTGCCCTCTTTGGAGCCTTGTGCCCATTTTGCTGCATACAAAACCCAACAACTAAGTTCTTGAAATAACCACCACCAATGAAAACAAAGCTTTTTGGGTTCAATCCATGATAACCATATTTTCCATTTTGTGGTAGAAAGTCAAATTCCCTTTTAATATTTAGATAAGAGAATTTTGTTAGAAATTTTGTTAAGTGGTAGACGACTGTTGTTCCATTTAATGTTATCCAAAAGCTCAGTGTTAAAAAAATTGGTCAATAGGGAGAACTAACAAATGTTTTTGATTCAGTACATGCAACATTTAGCATCGCACAGGACCGTTTTTAGTTTCTTACGTTGCCTTCACACGATGATGTTTATATGGCAGCGTATTGGGCCATCGCTTTTTTTTTTTCTGTTTTTCTTCTTCATTGAAAACATGTCCTTTTTAACTCTTGGATCACAATTGATCAGACTTTGACAGCTACCTTTTTTATTGATGTAGGGGAGAGCAAATAGGGGAGAGGACCCAGAGCATGTTCTAATAGTTGTTATAGTATTTGTTGATTTAATGTTCAATATTTTTAACAATATTAGGGAGAGGACCCAGAGCATGTTCTAATAGTTGTTATAGTATTTGTTGATTTAATGTTCAATATTTTTAACAATATTAGATCAATAGTTATGACTTTAAAGTTGTTAGTGTTGATGATGACTGCTCATAATTGAATGAAATATATTCCTTAGATCTAAAAAGCAACACATCATTTGATGCCACATCAGCACATCAATAAAACATGATTTAGTGCACAAGTATCGGTAGTTAGGTTGCTAGGATCTGGTAGTTGAGCACTGTAACTTTGTGCTTCTCACGTGGAAATTTCAAATCACTCCCAATTTTTTACAGCAGTTTACTTGGCAAGTCCCCTACTTCAACTAAGGTTTCAAGGTCACATCATCAAATATGATGCCACATCAGCATGTTTTTTGTCGAGGTGTCCCAAAAGACCCAAGAAAAGTGAGACCGATACTTGTGCACTAAATCATGTTTTATTGATGCGCTGATGTGGCATCACATGATTTGTTGCCTTTTAGATCTAAGGAATATATTTCATTCAATTATGGATAGTCTCATCAACACTGACAACTTTAAAGTCACAACTATTGGTCTAATATTGTTAAAAGTATTGAAGATTAAATCAACAAATGTTATAATAACTATTAAAACATGCTCAAATACTGGGTCCTCTCCCTATTTGATCTCCCCCTACTGATTAATTGTGGTCCAAGAGTTAAAAAAGACATATTTTCAATGAAGAAGAAAAACAGAAAAAAGGAAGCTATGGCCCAATACGCTGCCATATAAACATCGTCGCGTGAAGGCAACATAAGAAACTAAAAACGGTCCTGTGCGATGCTAAATGTTGCATGTACTCAATCAAAAACATTTGTTAGTTAAAAAAGACATGTTTTCAATGAAGAAGAAAAACAGAAAAAAGGAAGCTATGGCCCAATACGTTGCCATATAAACATCGTCGCGTGAAGGCAACATAAGAAACTAAAAACGGTCCTGTGCGATGCTAAATGTTGCATGTACTCAATCAAAAACATTTGTTAGTTCTCCCCATTTGAAACTCGAAGTAGAAGATCATGTGGGAAGAAAAGTGATGTACAAAAAACATTTTCAGAGATGGATGTACAAATTTTAATTTCTTTCCTTATGTACAAATTTTAATTTCTTTCCTTCCATTTATCTCACACGTAGCAATGTGAAGAGAATAAGTAATAAAATATTGAAAGCGGGGATTGATAAGAGCATATCATAAAGTTGCATATAATGTAGTTGTAAGCTATTAATTAATTATCTAATGGCAGTTCATTTTTTATTGGAGCCTTAGCAATTTTTTTAAAATGACTACAAAATAGGCTTATTAATTTGTTGTAACAGCTAAGAATCTTGGATATATAAGTTATGCCTTTCGTTGATAGATATAAGTATCTTGTCAAATCACACTATACGTACAATGCTTAATGTAGCTTTGTCTCTATAAATAGTTGGGGGGAGAAATAAGAGATTTTTTTGGTATTTTTGTATTACATTTTTACCCATTCATGTCAATTGGCAATAATTTTTAAAGGTCATTATTGAGTATAAAGAAAGTTTGTTATTCCAAGTATAGTGTGACCTTATGAAAGATTGCCATTGACAATGCTGATCATTTTTGCATATTGTTGAAATACCATGCACTATTATGCTTTCATGTGTCTTTAGGTTTCTTTCACATGATATAGGGTAGATAGAAATGACCAACTTTTCCATGTATTGATCAATATATTGGAAGAGCAAGCATATTGCGAGGTTTAGTGGAGTTATGAGGTATACTTATATTTTGAAAAATGAATTCAAATGCTCCTAAAGTAATGTTTATTTACTCTAAATTATTAAGAGGAGATAATTAAATAACTTAGAAGACAAAGGTTCAAATGCAACTTGATTTTGAAGACACACACTATATGTCAATGAGTAGTGAAAGTTTGGCAAGGCCAATTAGAAGGCTAAATTCATCCTATTGATCTGGTGTCTAAGATGAAGTATAACATCATATAAGAACAATTCAAATTGCAAAAGAAGCATGAGACATTAAAAATAATGTATAAAGTGTAATCATAATCAAATTCTCTATCTCCAAAGTTAGTTACATTGTTTGAAAATGCAAAGTGGTGAGATTGGAAGGTATTGGGGGAACAATAACATGTAGTTACATCCTTTAAGAAGAGTGGTTGAGAACATCACTTTAGTAGGTATTGGAGGAAATAATAATAGATGCATCTCTTGTACCAATTTTCTTGAGAGCATTTTCCCTCTTCCTCAAGGGTGTTTGTTACCTATCTGAATGTGGTTGGCATAAGGCCTAAGAGAGTTAAATTCTTCAACAAGAAGAAAAAACTTAGATGAGATTGCCAACATCATAGAGTATCAAGTTCTCACACCACAACAATAAGGAAATATACTTGAATATTGGGTGGTCATTGAAAAGAAGAGGCATACACTCCAAGATTGTTGGTATGACTCCCTTGCTATTGAAGAGTCTTGCCAATGGAAGTCATCACAAAATTCATAAGGGGATAAGAAAAACATCCTTGATGTGAGAAGAAATCTAACAAGCAACAAGGGAATGGTGTTTCTAGATATGAGTGTAATGAAAATGACTATTTGTATGTTACACAAACAAAAGAATCTTTAGGCCAATTAGAGTGGTATGTTGATTCTATTACCTCTAGATAGATGACTAATGAGAAATAGTGGTTTGTTAATTTGACCACTTCTACTTCATGTGAGCATGTTTCATCAAGAGATGCTAGTGATTATGAAGTTTAAGGCATTGCATTTTCCTACCACTTCAAACCCACAATTGTTGGCATTCAAAGGTTTTGTATATTCTAGGGATCATTAAGAATTTTTTGTTAGTAAGTTGATTATGTACTACTTGAAAGTGAAGTTTGAACATAATGATGGTGTGAAGGTTTTTCTCGTATGAGACGAATCTTTGAATCTAGAGTTGTTTGCTTGTGTATTGGGAGTAGGGAAAATGTTTCATTTTTTAATGGTGCACATGCATCATCAAGCACTCATAGTGAAGACACAACCATCCACAACACTCTAGCATAGACTATTTAGTCATCTTGGCATTGAATGTCTTCTTCCCATGACATGGTGTGAGGACTTCCCCTTGTAAAGAATCCCAAATATTTGTTCTAGTCATCAAAAAGTAACATAGTGCTCTTTTTCCTACCATTAACTAGTGAGCATGTGGTTCTCTTGATCTAGTGCATATTAATTTGTGTGAACCTATGTCATTCCATTATAATACTTATAATAGTTTCAACTTTTTGTTGATGATCAAACTAGGAAAATGTGGATATACTATTTGAATAAAGATTAAAATCTTTGATTCAGGGAGTTTTGAGCCCTAGTTGAATGGTTTGCCACCCTCTCAAAGTAATTCATTTAACTTGAGGGGTAGAATTCACTAGTATCAAGTTATATGATTATCTGAATGAGCATGAGATTTAGAGACAAACTAACCACTACATATATGCCTCAAAAAAATGGTATTATAGAGGTAAACATATCATCACGAAAAATGGACAAAGCATGTTGAAAGGTGTAGATTTGGTTCCTTCATTTTGGGTACAAGAGGTTTCCATAGTAATATTAGCTAAATAGAGCACCCAAAAAGTGCTCAGTGATATCACTCTTAAAGAAACACACCTCAAGGTGATCTGGTGTACAACATTTATGCACATTCCTAAGGTGCAAAGATAAAATTTGGATGACAAGTATATCTTTCTTAAATATAGCACGGAGACAAAGGGAACTTTATTCATGGAACTTGCCACAAAAAAAAAATCACATCAATAGAGGTATTAGCTTTGATGAGGAGAGTAGTTATAACATTTCCCTCACCATTTAGTACACTAGATCATATGCCATTTTTTTTTAGGGTGAAAAATAATTTGAGGACATCGACCAAGGTATTGAAGATTTGTTCTAAATAAAACAACCTCCATCTTCATGCTCACCTATTGTGCACAAAATACCTATGGTATGCTAGCACCATGAAGGATATAAAGCTAGATATAGTTTCAAACACATCTACTTTAGAGCTAAAGGCTTGTAAAAAGACCCATGGGGAAGTTAATTTGGCTCTCACGTACATAGTGATTTAGAACTTAGAACTATAAGCAATGAAAGAAGCTCTTGATTTCAAATTATGGAAAGAAGCAATGGATGTTGAGAACCATTCATTGATGAAGAATAATACATGATACTTGTTTATTTTCCATAATGAAATAAATCAATTGGATGCAAATGGATGTTTAAGATCAAATACAAAGTAGATGAAGGTATTAACAAGTTCAATGCTTTTGGGTTGGATGAGAGTTATCTTATGAATTTTCCTTGTTCCAAAAAAAAAAAAAAGTTTAGGTGAGAAGGATCATTGCATAGTGGTAAAGCACAAATCATCGAAATATTTTTTCAAACCACCCTGACTTTGAGTTGGTATATTGTGTAGTTAACATGGTTTTGTTTTGTATTGTCCTTTGTTGAGTCATCGTTGTTCTGCTTGGCTTTCTTTTGTTGTCTTTGTGTTCTCAATGTATATCTCATTTTTTGTAAGGGTTTGGGCCCTTTCAAAATCCTTTCATACCTTAATAAAAAACAAGTATAAGGTTCAACTTATAATAAAGGGCTATGCTTAGAAAGAAGATATTGACCGTGAAGATATTTTTGCTCCTATGAAAATATCAAGATTGTCAAAATGATTCTATCTTTGGAGCTCAATTTGGTTAATAGGTATATCAAGTGTATGTGAAGCATGCCTTCCTAAATGCATATCTCAGGATGAAGTCTACATGATTCAACTAGGAAGATATATCTCACTAGGTCAAGAGTAGTTCTATAAGCTTGTAAAATCTTTCTATGGTTTGAAACATGCTCCCTGAGCTTGGTATATCAAGATTGACAAGCATCTCTTGTAACATGAATTCATCAAGAATATGTATGATCTCAATATTTATCTCAAGGAGCAAGGGGGTGTGATTATGATAATGATTGTCTTTGTTAATGATCTTGTCATCACTGGAAGTTCTCAGAAAATGACATGATAGATCTCAAGGTTTTGTATATTTTCTTGAACTAAAAGTGTGGAAGGCAAAAACTCACATATTAATAATTTAAATGAAATATGACAAGACATTGCTCAAAAAAATTTGGATGGCATATTCTATGGTTGCTTCAACACCAATGAAGGTGAGTTTGAAAATATCATGAATAGATTCATCACCTATGATGATCTGCAACTCTTTATTGCCAATTGAATGGGAATCTCAATTACCTAACATATAGTAGGACAAATATCAACTACACTATGAGTTATCTTTCAAGGTTCATGTAGGAACCTAAGGCATGTCACTAGAAGTAGTAATGTGAGTCTTGAGATATATCCATGGTATTTTATAACATGGCTTGAAATACAAGCAAGATCATTTTTTTGAACAAGGTACATAGATGTACACTATGTAGGTTCTTTAAATAGCATGCAATACACCACACGAATTGTATTCTTCTAAGGGTTCGGTTTGATATCTTGGGGAATAAATAAACCACTATTGCTCAATCTTCCATTGAGGTAGGATATCATGTTAGGGAGATGTTTTTGAAATGATATAAATAGGTCACATATTGATAAGGATTAAGACAACTTAAAATTCTATTATGGCAATCATATTGTGTAAAAAATTCACAATCTAGTATTTCAAGAGCATATAACACATTGACGTTTAGTGTCACTTCATTTATGAACATGTTAAATAATAAAATATTAGCTCCAAATTTTTCCCTACTTGGAAGCAACAAGTAGACATCAAATTCATTTCATATGTTGTATGAGTTAGATTAGGATTGACAATATGTGTTTCATAGATGATAGCTTCCAAATAATAGTTAAATCTACTTGTTTGTTATGTAGGATGACTTTGACAATATCCATGATGATGTGATTTCTCCTCTATCCAATCCCATTCTATTTGAGGGTATATCATACTTTATTGAAAAGTTATGTCATGGTCAATACATAATTGCATGCAATCCTTGTTGATGTACTCTACCCCTTTATAATCTAAGACACTTTATTATCGTATCCAACTAATTCTCCAGCATGACCTTGAATTCCTTAAACTTGGAAAAAAATTCATCCTTGGTCTTAATGCATTAGAGCCAGAGAAATTTGGAGTAATAATCAAATAGATTTTAGAAAATATTTGTCTCCTAAAAGAGCAAGTATCTTCATCTATCCATAGATACAAATGAGCTTACTTGTGGAGTATACACTCTAAGCATTGAGTTTTTTGGAAACACATATCTATGGTGGTTCCCAAGAATACATCATTTACATACTCCAATCAAGGGTTAATGGAGGGAAGAATTCAAGAAATATCATGTTTACTTTTGTTTTATAGACCCATTTTTTTGTCCTAATATTTAATGCCTAAGAGACCTTATGTCATTATGCTAACCATGGTTAAATATTTTGATGCTTGACATAAACCATTTTCTCCCCTTGTTTCTAGATATAATTTTCTTTGTCACAGTACTTAGAATATATGACCTAGTAGTAATCATTGATATCCTTGAAAACCTAATTGTCTTCGTAAAAATTGATCTTTTGGTTGGTATGTGATGTAATACATGAAACTAGGTTTAGACCAATAGATAGAATATGAATTATCTAATATAAATTTGAGTTACCATGGAGAATTTATCACTATCAAACATGGTGAGTGCTTAATTATATCTTGATAGCATTCACCTTGATTGAAATATAGGTAATTTGAGAGAAATATCCCAAGTGTAATCACATTTTGACTTTATGATAGGATTCACACATATAATAATAGAAATAATACCATGTAGACAATAGATCACACATACCACAAGAGATGTTCATTGGTCAAGATGCCCTAATATCAAATATATTTGGAAATAAAATAAAACCTTGAGGTAGGGTAACATAATACAATACTCAGAGAACAAGCCACTCCAAGCTACATCTCCAAGAGATCCCAAATACAAAACATACGCTTCACATATCCTTATAATAATATTTACCTCTTAATACTATAATTGAAGGTAAACCACTAAACCCATGCATACCTCCTATGATTATTTTTTATATTAATAATTTAATTTGTATTTGTCACATGTCTACATCTACATAAATCTATACATAATATAATATCATATCATATCATATCATCCCAAGTGATACATAACCCCTCAACATTTTTTACTTGAAATATGTGAAGAAGCCAAATTATAAGATTGTAGTGTCATTACAAATATGATGCCATGCCCCATCCAAACATCCACAAGTGATCTTTGTGATGGTTTTGGATTGATGGTACTTGGACCTCATTCTTGACCCACATTTTGTTGTACACCCATATGATTCCATTCTTTATCATAGTAGTCCTTCTCTGCCACAAATAGTCATACTCCTATGATGCTAACAATTGTTGTAGTTGCTCCTTTGATTCCATGTAGATCAATAGTGATTAGCTTGTTGATTCTATGAACTATCATGCCTCCATGATTCTTTACTCTCACAATAATATGGATGCCTATATATTGTACCCATTGTTATCTTTGGAACTTTCTTTGATTATTTAACATTTATTGCCACTTAACAAGACGTTATGGCAAGCTCAGGCAGGAAAAACTCCAACGCAGGGCATTCAAAAAAATTCGGAGGAGATGATATCTCTGCTACGACGCGTGATGATGGTGGTTTCCCTTCTACAGATGGAGTTGTTGGCTTCCCCATGGTGGTAGTAGCATTCTGGTGTTGCTGAAGGTGAATGGAAATGATGATAACCCTTCCGTGGCAGACCGTGCCGGTTACGGTGGTGTCGGTGTTGAACGCAAGGGCATTGGTGGTGACGTTGTCCAGGGAGGCAACAAATTGAATGCTACGAAGAAATGTGAACATTCTAAGCACAAAATCCCTACTACGATGGCTTCTTTGAGGGCTTCAAGGTTTCGCTCTGGGAGTTCATCGAATAGAGGGTTTATTCTTGTTGCAAATACCATATCTATTGATCTAAACATTGAGATGATAGAGGAAATTGATGAGATTGTTTCAGAGCTCTCCGCTCGTGGGGTGATATGTCGATTAGGGGTTTTTGGCCTAGCCTCCCTCAGTTGCACTCTTGGATTTCCAATGAATGGGAACCGCTAATTTCTGGTAAAATTCATATTTTTCCCATGGCTAAGGGGTTTTTTGTTGCTAAGTTTAACAATGCTCAGGATAGAAACAAAATTTTATGTGACAATTTTTTTAGCTAGGAGGACAAATTTTTGTTGATGATTAAGCCTTGGCATTCTGATTTCAATCCTACCTCTGAAACTTTCAATAAGATCCTGATTTGGGTTTGGCTGCCAAATCTTCCCCTCCACTTATCGAATGACCCTCTCTTGGAAGAAGTGGGTGATGCCCTTGGTGATTTTTTGTTGGTGGATGATGAATCCTCTGACATTTTTCATTCCACCTTTGCTCGCATATTGGCTAAAATGGACATTTCAAAAGGATTGTATGCTGAAATCTTACTTAAATCTCCTAAGGGTTCTTGGGTCCAATCTTTGGACTATGAAGGGATTCCCAAGTTCCATTGTAGAAGATGTTTTAAAAGAAGTCATATTGTTGCTCAATGTGGATTTGAGAAAAAAACAATGGTGACTACATGGTGGAGAGGTGCCTCTCTACAACATTATACGATAGAGAAGAAAATTGATCAACATAGGATTTTTTCAATGTGGTTGCGTCGGAACCACAGGGTCTTGGGGCATCTCCTCCGGATGTCTCAAATGGTGGGGTTGCTGATGTTGTACAAAATTATCTTGTTGAAACCCCTAAAGAGCGAGAGATTGGATCTTAGGCTGCCATTTCTGGTGATAGTGCTCTGACTATCATTTCTGGAGGCTTTTCTGATATGTTTGTGCCTGTACGGAAGAATAATGTTGATATCACCAAGTTAGTGGTTGCAGACAGTCATCTTTAGGAAAATTATGTGCTGGCTTGGCATGATAAGGCAGCGCAAGTGGAAGAAGGTTGGATTATTGTTATGGGAAAGAAAGCAAAATTATCTAGGCCTTCTTTTGATATGACTCTTCGCTCCCACAAGAGAAGTTCTAAATGTAAATCTTGATGGCTCTTGCTTGGGGGCTAGTTTTTTTGGCTGACTGTAGGCTATCATTTTTGCAACTTTTTTTTGGATTGTAAAGGGTTTCAGGTCCCTTCAAAACCTGTTTTTTCCTTAATCAAAAACATTTATTGCTACTTATTTTGTTGGATTGTGAATGAATAGTATTTTCCTTTTTTCTATATATCTTGCTCTTGTTGGAAAAAAATGTCTCAACCTTGCATTCCTAATGTTCATTTATTTAATACTTTGTATGCATTTACTATTTCATCTTTAGTGTCATTTGTCCTTGTGTGGTAAATATGCATCCTATTTGAGGTCATGTTATTTGTGTCTTCAATGGAGTTATCCTCACATGATGAAGTTGGTGTCCCACTTGAGGTGGCATTTCTTGGCCATGTGTTGGCATATTATGGAGTTATAAGGTCATTATGATGGGAGTTACTATGATAGATTTTTATGACATGTAAGAACATATAAGAGGGACATTATATTAGAATCTTAATCAATGTTATGATAGGTGTGGAAACTTTTCATGGAGAATCTTTATGTTTTGAGAATAAGTACAAAGCGGGGATCCAAATTTTAGGTGATAAAATATGACATTTATGGCATATGCCATATTGTAAGAGAATATGCTAAATATACTCAAGAGGACCAAGACCAAAGAGAGTGTTGAAATATGGGCTTTGAATTTAGGTGCTATATATCTCTTGTATTTGTAATGGTTTTACTAAACCACATACAATTTCAAATTTATGCTTCATCTATTTATTGGTGCTTTAGAATGTATTTTGTAGTTACTATTATGTTTGCCAAAATCATTCTACATTTGTATGTTGGTGATACTCCTATAAATAAGGCTTGCTCTACAAGTGTATTGTAACTATGCTAATATTAGTAAATAATAAATTGGGATACTTTGGAGAGGAGATTTTCTCCTAAAAGGGTTTTCTATATTGTAGTGTATTAAAAATGAAACCTACTTAAAGTATACAAAACTCCAAGGTCAATTTTTCACACATACATTAGGATGAATCGACATTCCTAAGAACTATTCAAACTATCCTTTTTATAACATTGGAAATATAAAATACAACATAAATTAATTTATTGCAAGGTTAAATATTAGATTATTACAAATTAGAGAAATTAAAATTCTACACAAAAATTATTACAATAAAACTTCAATAGAAATATAAAGTACTAGTTTTGATAATAACTTTGTAAGTTGTAGAGAGTCTCAACCTTGAACACCAACAGCTAGCATGGACATCCTCGGGATGTGTTTTCATTTAGTACATAAACACTACCAAAAGTACAAATAACACAAATTAATGTCCTACACACACAATAGTAGAAATATCAAATTTAAACAGAACTAGAAATGCTAAAATATTGAAAATGACAGCACAATTAATCTATTCAAGAGGAATCTAAATAAAAAGAAGTGTTTAGAAAGATAAAACCATATTTTTGTTTCTTCTCTTTTATTATAAAACCTGCACATACAGACAAGAAAATAAATGTTTATGTTTGGTTGTTTAGGGGATTGTCTCAGTCAATCCCTCATTTGGGTATTTCTTTGTCCATGATAGCTAGGTTTTTTAATATTTATGTTGAAAAAGATATGAAAGATGAAATAGAAATTACTATGATAAAGATGCAAATATATTAACACCCAACACATTCAAATGCCAATATGGAAATAAAAGCTAAATGATAATTGAGAACAAATTCACCTTGAAGCTTTAAAGAACCCTCAATAGTGATTTGTTGTTGTAGTGTAGGAAAAAGTATCCCTTTTTCACACTTAATTTGGGAATAATTAATAATAAAATGAGCTTAATTATGCCTTAATTTAGTGTTGTAATATGTTTTTCATATTCACATTAAGTCTAGGGCCCTTTTAATTAGAATGGACTTAATTGTGCCTTATTTTTGGTGTGGTGAGGTGTACCTTTACACTTTCACATTAATCTAGGGATTTATTAATTGATTGAGGTTAATTTTCCTTAATTGGCCCCTTTAATTCAAATCCAAGCCTAATTAAATGTAATTTTTGGGGGATAAAACCCGACATTCATAAATGCCATTTTACAATGCTTAACTTTGGAAGATGTGTGTCCTAGGTAAGTGACCTAGGACCCATTCGCCATAGGGAAAATGGGTCCTCACTTAGATCTAGGACCCTGATTTTACATAATGTTTAACATTGATCAATGTGTGTCCTAGGTAAGTGGCCTAGAACCCATTCACCCTATGGTGAATGGGTCCTCACTTAGACCTAGGACGCCTCTTTTAAAAAAAAATTTGGTGGTATTTTAATAATTTTAAATCTATAATTCAATGTTGGATTGTGATATTTGAATTTCGGGAATTAATGTTAAGATATGTATAAATATAAGGCTATTTCACTATGTTTCATCCTAGCAATTTCAAGTCTTCAAGCATTTTGGCAATTTTATGAGCAAGTCCTAATAGAAAGTTTATGAGATCAAGATCAATTCAAGAGCATTTTCAAGGAATTCAAGGGCAGATTTGTAGAAGATTATTCCAATAATCAAGATTCCTATCATCATGTCAAAGATGTATTGCATCATGCATGTTGTTTGAGCTAATATGTTGATGCAGTGTTCAAGATCTAATCAAGCATATCAAGGCATTGTTTCAAGACAAGTTTCATGATCAAGATCTACATTCATTGAGGCCACTTCATGCTACTGTGCAAATTTGTTATCCAAGATTTCAAATAAGGTGTGTTGAGTTGTGACATTGTTGTTCATTCATCATTCCTTCCTTCATGTTTCATTGTTTCATTTCAAGGTTTAATTACCAAAATGGGTTTTGAACAAGGCAAACCCCCATTCCCTAACAAACAACATTTTTATCTCTTTGATGTGTGATTGTAGATTTTAGGTTGAAGATCCTTTGAAGAGAAAAATTGAAGAAAGTCGCAAAGTTGTCAAAGTTGCAAGGAAAGTTGTCAAATAATGGAAATTTTTCTATAGATTTTATTTTCAGTTGTCCGACAGTGAATACCTAGAATCTGGGAGTGTAGATCGAGCAAAAGAGAACCCAAAAAGCATTTTCCAAACACCCTAGCTAGGAATCATTTGCCATAGGGCGAATGAGTCCTCAATGAGCTTCAAAAGGTGACTTTTGGTGAAAGGTACACATTTTTCCCCTTTCCAGATCTACCTTTTGATTATTTTTTTGTTAGATTTGATTATTGTTCTTCATTTGCATATTATAGCTTATATTTTTAATGAAATTAGGAAAATAGGTCATTGTGATAAACTGCACACCCACATCCCACCTATTTTTCTTCGTTTTAGTTGCTTCAAGAAATGTTATTGAAAGTGAAAAGAGACAACCTTTGTTGTGAATAATTTTTTTTACTTTCAATGGTGAGTGATTGTATTGTTGCTTCAAAAGAGTTTTTTTCAAGGGAGTAACTGTGAGAAATTAAAAAATCTAACTAGAGATCCATACAAAGCGAGTCAAGTTGAGTTTGTTCAACATGAATACATGTAGAGCCATTATGTGTAAAAAAAACTATAGGAATGTAACGCTCCAACAACCACTAGAATCACAAATTTTCATAAGATGCTAGCATGCTACATAGATTTCCATGCGAAACACTCCCATCCTAAAATATTTAGACACAAAAAAATGGGAACATCATGAAATTAGCATAAATGCATAATTCAAGTTTTAATATTTTAAAATTAAACTATTTGTATCAAAAGGCTAAAGAGAAGGTGTTGTGTAATGTGAAATTGCAAGGGAATATGATTTATGACACTACATTTTTCCCCACTTTAGTAGGCATATGAACTATACTAATAAATGCATGTTATAGTAGAAATTAACAATTACATATGTTACTGGAGGATACCATAGAGGATCCAAAATTCTCAATCCAAGTTGAACATACCCCTAAGAAGAAGACCTACAAAGCATCCAAGATATCTTATATGAAACATAAACATTATTCTAAGACTAATAAAATGCACATGTTAGCTAGAGAAATTTTACATCATACACAAGAGAAACACAATTCAAACACTCAAACAAATAAACACACAAAAACAACATTCAAAAATAGAGAAAGAGAAAAAGGATATAATAGGAAGAGTAGGAGATTTAAATGATTTAACAATTATGGCTAGCAAGTTGTATTATTCTAGAGTCCATACAAATTATTTTGATTGATCATGGTTACTACAAGTTGTGTTGTAGGATAACCATGAAATAGGTAGGACATATGAGAGCCCATAGTCTAGAAATTTGTATTATGCTAGGTGGTTCATATGCTACCAAGCTACAAGAGAAGCATAAAAAATTTGATAATCTAAAGTTCAAGAAATTAGGGTGTGTGCACTGTGAGAGCACCCCCTTAAAATAATTGCATGATGTCGAGAATCCAAGTTATTTTAAGGAGAGAAAAATAAAAAATGCACAAAAAAGAAGCATCAATAGGGACATTGTATCATGAAACACGTGACATTATATTCATCACGGAGGATAGGGATGTCATATGAGAAATACAAAATCACTCAAATTTGCACACTAAGGGATCCACAAACCTGGGGTCAATATAAATGTACAATTATCATAAATATCATTAGAAAAAATAAGTGAAAATTCATCATTCCCCAAGTGTAATGTAAAGTTACGAGTATAAAGGAAGAAAGATACATAAAGGAAAATAAAAAATTTGGTTTCACATGGAAGAGGCCTAAATGCCTCAACACTTTGCATCATCCTCGAGAATTAAAAATTTATTTAAAAAAAAAAAAAAGAGTTGATGATACAAATAGAAGAATTGAAAAAAAAATAATCTCATCTATATCCACGAACCTAGAAGGGTATCATGGGTCTTCCAGGTAAGATTAACAAACAAGAAGAGGCAAGCACATGGGAATAAAAAACATTCAAGAAAAAAATTATAATCTAAAGATAATAAAAGTGGTGCTCTAAGGTTCATCTTGGAACAAATCATCGGTCTCCCAATCTTGATTGGAAGAGGAGGTAGGTCAAGCATGTAGAGGAAGTATTGTTAAAGCAATACTAGTCATTTTCCCCATAGCAATAGCTAAGTAGCTACAAGTACAACATCTTCTTGAACGTCATGTTGAGTGAGTGTCAAAGATCTTGTAAAGATTAAGGATAATGTTAGAATGTCAACAAAGGACTCAAATAGATGCTCCTCATGAGGAGAGGCTATTAAATCACTATTTGAATATTTGACAAGAAGGTTATCACGGCTAATCTTCTGAATGAGAGCAATGGCACACACACAAGAAGTTTACACTTCCTCTATGAAGAGAACTGATGAATAGTGGTATGGATGTAGTAGAGAAGGTGGGTTTAGTTCATTTTTATTTTGATGAGGTGGAGTGTGTAGGATTTTATGGTGAACTCCTCAAACACCCCAAGATCACTTGCAAGATAAAATAACTTCCACAAGAGAGAAATGATAGAAATATCATGCTATCATTAAGGATGCAAGAATGTCAAACTGAATATGGAAATGTACATATGATGCCTTCCTTATATAGGCAAGGAGAGAGATTGGACTAGACAAGATCATGACAAGTGTCTTTATCATATCACATGAAACAACTAAATACCTAGGAAATGATGCAAAGATAAGATAATTTCTAGATAATACTTCTAGAATAATCTTATATCCTAAGTAAACTTAACATGTGAATATGTCCCCTAATTACCTAGTGAGTGAATTAACTAGGTACAAGAAACTTATTCACACCAACACCCCCCCTTAAGTGCAACTTAGGAGAGAAGATTATTATGCAAAGATGCAATGATGGATCTTGGCTACTAGGCTATTTTAGGTACCCGTGTACAAATGTAAATGAAATCTCTCACAAATAGAGAAAATGAATCTTTCATAAACGAAGAAAAGGAGAAAACCCAATGGGACAAAACTCCTCCCCAAAAGAAAGATAAATACAATAATGATATCCATCACAAATTCAGTCAATCTCCATCCACACAAAGGATGATAAGAGAGATAATACAACCCCCCATAATGAGATAACCTGCTACAAAAGAAGCACTAGAAGCACACTTGTGGAGTAACACTGGAATCTTGAATCTGGCAAGCAAGGAAATATACTTTTGTTTGATAGAAACCATATTAGAGTCGCTCAAGGACTCAAGTCAAAATCATGATAAAGCAACAGTAGACCTGATACCAAGGAACACTGAAAAACTCACAAACTGGCACAACTCTGGAATCTATGAAGCAATAGTTGATTAACAAATGATTGGGACTGGAATGAACTGCAGAGAAAATGCAAACCTAATGCACACAAAAAGGAAATAGTTCATGCATTGATGAATGTTTAAATCTTCCTCCATGATGAAAAATGACCTTAGATCTATGTAGAGGATGGAATCAACTTTCTGACAATATAAAGTTTTTGAAAAAAGGGACAAATTATGTCAGCCGACAATACAAACACGACCCTTCTAATTTGATTTCTCAAAAATTTACTTGTTGTTTGTAGACAGTAATAAAAACCCAAAAATATTTTGATGCTAAGAAGAAAACAAAGAAATTGTTTTTTGATCCAGCAAGCAAAAGATGAAAATAATATTTTTTTTAACCTTTAGCTGGTAGAAAAATGTCGCATGGTGATTTTTGGACATAAATTTTCTTCAAATCTACACAATATATGTAAAATATAAAAAATACACTAATGAGATTACGACCCTAGCTACAAAACCCATAAATCATTTTTCCTACAATGAGTGGAAGCTAGAATTTTGAAGCAAAAATGAAAATGACTCCAATGAAAAACAGTTTTCTTCAAACCCTTGTAGATTTGACAAAATATGTCATATTTTTACAAAGTTGATCTTGACTTTCTATAACACCATGGATTCAATGGTGAGGTTCTCAAGACCCCAACTTGCACCTAGCACAACTTTCACGCCAAGATTGGTCCCTCGAATCTGGGAAGAAGTTTGCAACACTGAAGCTCTGATACCATGTAAGAAATCCGAAATAGATTGAATAACCCAATGAAATTTTAAGAGAATATCAAAGTTACATAAAATGGAAAAACATAAGAATGCAAACTAGGACTCCGAGAGATTATGCAATGTTGATGTGACAAAATTGCATTA
The DNA here is from genome assembly GCA_007258455.2 of Sequoia sempervirens. Classification (NCBI taxonomy): domain Eukaryota; kingdom Viridiplantae; phylum Streptophyta; class Pinopsida; order Cupressales; family Cupressaceae; genus Sequoia; species Sequoia sempervirens. The sequence goes on along the minus strand of VDFB02321467.1, from coordinate 55,249 downwards.
AGAGCTTCCAAGTTGAAAAGATACAATGCAAATATGCATGAATGGATGAAAATACAAGCTAGGTAGTGAGTTTATATAGAACTTAGGAAAGGAGTTAGATGGAAAATCCAACCAATAGGAATCAACCAAAAAAATGGAGATGGACCACCAAAAGTGGAGAATGCCACCAAAAGTGGAAAGTGGTTCCACCCTTTAAGGAAGGGGACACCACACACGTATCTTCTAGTAATAAACTCACTTTATTATCTTAAGCAAGCTTAATTAAATGTAGGAAAAACCTAAGAATAAGGGAAAATAAATTAACCCACTAGGAAAATAAAAAACCTACACCAACACCCCCCCTTAAGCACAACTTAGGAGGATGTAAAACATGAGATAAGTTCTAGATAAAACTTCTAGAAGAATCTTATATCCTAAGTAAACTTAACATGTGAACATGTCCCCTAATTATCTAGTGAGAGAATTAACTAGGTACAAGACACTTATTCACACCAACAACCCCCCTTAAATGCAACTTATGCAATGATGGGTCCCAACTACTAGGCCATTTTAGGTACCCATGTACAAATGCAAATGAAATCTCTCAGAAACAGAGAAAAGGAGAAAACCCAGTGGTACAAAACTCCTCCCCAAAAGAGACAAATACAATAATGATATCCATCACAAATTCAATCAATCTCCATCCACACAAAGGATGATAAGAGAGATCGTACAACCCCCCATAATAAGATAACCTGCTACAAAAGAAGCACTAGAAGCACACTTGTGGAGTAACATTGGAATCCTGAATCTGACAAGTAAGGAAAGATACTTCTATTTGCTAGAAACCATATTAGAGTCACTCAAGGACTCAAGTTGGAATCATGATAAAGCAACAACATACCTAATGCCAAGGAACACTGAAAAACTCACAAATTGGCACAACTCTGGAATCTATGAAGCAATAGTTGATTGGAAAATGATCTGGGACTGAAATTAAGTGCAAAGAAAATGCAAACCTAATGCACACAAAAAAGGAAATAGTGCATGCATTGATGAATGTTCACATCTTCCTCATTCATGAAAAATGACCTTAGAAATAACTTCCACAAGAGAGAAATGGCAGAAATATCATGCTATCATTAAGGATGCAAGAATGTCAAACTGAATATGGCAATGTACATATGATTCCTTTCTTATATAGGCAAGGAGAGATATAGGATTAGACAAGATCATGACAAGTTTCTTAATCCTATCACATGATACAACTAACTAACTACCTAGGAAATGATGCAAAGATAAGATAAGTTCTAGATAAGACTTCTAGAAGAATCTTATATCCTAAGTAAACTTAACATGTGAATATGTCCCCTAATTACCTAGTGAGTGAATTAACTAGGTACAAAACATTTATTCACACCAATAGTGGGATAGTGTTCATGATTTATTTTGGGCGGTGGACAAGGGATATTAGTATCAACTATGGCGAGATGGATATCATCTAGAAAGACTTGATGACATGTTCCCTGGAATGGTACAAGATTAGCAAACATGACGCTAAATATTATTGATGTAAGTAGCAATGGGAAATCTTTCTCCCTTATATAAAATTCAAAAATTTTACATAAACAATTGATGAGGCTAACTAATGAGATGTGACGTCTCATTTCACAAATAATAATTCATATTTTTTATTTTATTAAAAGCCGACTTAATTAAAAGGTCGCTACCTCTTATAAAGTCATCTCTCTATGTAAGTAGTCGACCCTTCATGAAGAGTCACTTCATTGTGTATATAATCAAGGTGTCTTCCTCTCCATATGGCATTCAATTCAATTCCAAAACAAGTTTGCATACTTTCAGCAGGAGTTCATCTTCATACAACAGATCAACATTGCTTCAAGGAGATCGACTATAATTCTCAAGACATTCACATCACATCAGGAGTTCATACTTCTACAACAAAGTATAATATTGCTTAGTGCAGATCAATATCAAGGAGAGATTATTATCATTGTGTATTTTTCATCTAAGAAGAGGTGCTATAATCATTGCATCTATTCGCCCTAGTGTCTAGCCTAATTGTAAAACAAATTTCTACTTTTTCATTAAATATATAAGTGATATATTTGTGGTTGGGTTTTTCTCCCTCGAGGAGGGTTTTCCCAGGGTAAAAGTGTTGTGTTTATTGTTCATGTGTTGTTGTATTTATGCTTGTTGCAAATCTGATCTAAAACTAACATGGTATCAAAGCGGGTCTAAGAAAAGGATCTGATCAAATTTGGTTAAACAGAAATTCAGTCAGGATGTAATGATTGAAGCCACGGGCTTGTTCGATGCACAAATAAATGTTCAATATGGTTGCAATGGTGATGTATGGAGGGACAACGTATTCGTTGATTCATTGATTAAGGGTGGCTTAACACTTCATGGCATTTCTCCTATGTCGTATTCTCTTTGGCCATGTGGAAGGAAGTCGTGATGATTTATTTTCACTCTTTTGATTACGTAAACTCTTTCATCGCATGAGTGTGGGTGCATTGATTCATAATGTGATCTCAAGATTTAAATGGAGTCTTCAATATTTGATAAACGATCGATTCATTTTTCCACTTTCCATGAGGCCAAGATCGAGTGAAGGTGATGAAGATGAGACACAACTACAGGTCTAGCTCATTGGTGTACCAACATAAAGAGATAAGTATTTTTATGCTTGTACCTTGAATGAATTTTATGTATTTATTAATTCTTGCAATAACAGTGGAATGGTGAATCATGTATGATTCTAGCATTGGTATTTCTCTTCGGGATAGTTTAGTTCTATGAACTATTATTAAACTCTCCAAAATGCTTTTAGGATGGACCGAGAAGCATAAGGATGATGAGAGATTGCATTCAAGGGAGGAAGAGCTTGATGCGTCCTGTGAGGAAGTCACACAGGTTGAAGAATGGAGACACAACTTGTTGCCATGGGACTGAGTTGGTGGCACATAACTGGAGACATCTCTCAAAGAGGAATAACCTATTCAAATTGTCATTGTGATCAGGTTCTTCGAAGAGGAGGAATTAACATTCAGAGGGAGTCTAACAAACCAATAGAGGCAACCTTGGACGAGGAGGTCAGGAGGTTGATGCAAGTACTTGGAGCTTCAGAGGGAGTCACATCATCATGAAGATCTATTGTAATGTATATTTCTCTATGACAGAGAAGTATGAGGTGAAAGCCCTTTTTAGTGTATATTTCTCTGTGATGGAGAAGTATGAGGTGAAAGCCCTTGTTAGTGTATATTTCTCTGTGACAGAGAAGTATGAGGTGAAATCCCTTGTTAGTGTATATTTTTCTGTGACAGAGAAGTATGAGGTGAAAGCCCTTGTTAGTGTATATTTCTCTGTGACAAAGAAGTATGAGGTGAAAGCCATTGTTAGTGTATATTTCTCTATGACGAAGAAGTATGAGGTGAAAGCCATTGTTAGTGTATATTTCTCTGTGATGGAGAAGTATGACGCGAAAGCCCTTGTTAGTGTATATTTCTCTGTGACGAAGAATTATGAGGTGAAAGCCCTTGTAGTGTATATTTCTCTGAGATGGAGAAGCATGAGGTGTGAGCCCTTGCTCATCTCTGAGATTGAGATGAGACATCACGTTGATAGACTCCGTGATGAATCCTTTGTACTTGTGTTTATCCACAAATGGGAATAGCCATGGTGGATGTCATGTTGAGAGACTCCATGACAACATCACGTTGAGTGACTCAGTGACGATCACTTGTGTACATGTTTCTTTCACACATGGGAGTAGCCATGGTGGACGTCATGTCAAGAGACTCCATGATGACGTCACATTGAGAGACTCCGTGATGAACCTTTGTGCTTTCCACAAATGGGTGTAGCCATTGTGAGCGTCATGTTGAGAGACTCCATGACATGGATATCTAGAAAGATATCTCCCTAGGTAAGAGGAAGTGTTGATGTGAGTAGCGTTGGGAGATCTCTTTCTCCCTTATATAAAATTCAAAATATTTAAATAAACAATTGATGAGGCCAACTAATAAGATGTGACGTCTCATTTCACAAATAATAATTCATATTTTTTATTTTATTAAAAGTTGACTTAATTAAAAGGTTGCCACCTCTTGTAAAGTCATCTCTCTATGTAAGTGGTCGACCCTTCATGAAGAGTCATTTCATTGTGTATATAATCAAGGTGTCTTCCTCTCCATTTGGCATTCAATTCAATTCCAAAACAAGTTTGCATACTTTCAACAGGAGTTCATCTTTATACAACAGATCAACACTTGCTTCAAGGAGATCGACTATAATTCTCAATACATTCATATGACATCAAGAGTTCGTACTTCTACAACAGAGTATAATATTTCTTAGTGCAGATCGATATCAAGGAGAGATTATTATCATTTTTTATTTTGCATCTAAGAAGAGGTGTTATAATTATTGCATTTGTTCAACCTAGTGTGTGGCCTAATTGTAAAACAAATTTATGCTCTTTCATTAAATATATAAGTGATATTTGTGGTTGGGTTTTTCTCCCTCGAGAAGGAGGGTTTTCCCAGGGTAAAAGTGTTGTGTTTATTGTTCATGTGTTGTATTTCTGCTTATTGCAAATCTGATCTAAAACTAACAGACATATGTGTTTGGCATATCCAACAATATAGATAAAGGAGGAATGTGAAGGAGATTTAGAATAAGAAAAGGGTCCATTGAAGGAGCTAATAAAACCTAAACTCTTTTAAGGGGGGTTCATCAACATCGTAACAAGAGATAAAAGTTGTTATAAAAGGAGAACTAGGAGGTGGAGAAGGAGGAGGATAAATAACAAGATCCAAAAGCGGTCACATGGGAGGATGATTCTTGGTATTGGGAATTTTCATGGTAGCCTTCTTGTAAGACAACACAAGTCAACTATGCTTATGCTTGTGCACAAGTTGGTTACATTGGTGATGGGTCCTAGCATAATTGTAGGAGGGGGATCTCTCTAATCCCATTGCAAGGCTACCTTCACTTCTAGAATAGTAAGAAGGACACCCTCAATAGGAGGAGGATGAGATATTTTGGGTACACATCTATGTTGTAAGGTACATGGGAGCAATCAAAGGAAACCACTAAAGGACAAGGCATGAGTGGTGCATGGGAATATTTATGTCCATTGGGCTACTTTTATTTTTCTATTAGAGGATTAGGGAGAGGAACAATAGGATCCATAAGAGAATAGAAGATCTGAGGGGAGTATTTACCCAAATATTGTTTCCTTTCCTTAGTTTCCAACACTAACATGTGGGGGAATGTAAGGAACCGTTGAAGGCTGAGAAACATTATGTGGAACAGGAGGTCTTCCCAATTGAGAATTGTTATCCTTAGCCACTAAAGAGTAGGCTTCATGATAGATGTCCATTGTAGCAATTGGGTAACTAGGATGGAATCGATCACGGGAGAAGAGGAAGGAGGAACTGAAGATGAGGACCTTGAATTACTCACTTTTATATTTGTATGTGTTGTAATTAAGTCTCCCTAAGGTTGCAAGGGTCCTAAAGCAATGGACCATAAATGGTCAAAAGAAAATCCACCACAAGATATGAGTGGCTTATCCAATGTGTCAAATCATGTGTTCTACACCTTCGTGAGGTAATTTTAGACATTTGTGGAAAATACATGATTTATTTCAAAGAATTCAACCAAGGAATTCCTAACTTCACATAAAATAGGTCAGACTCTAGAATGATAGAGAATATTTTTTCCACACATATGGTCCTATCTCTATCAAAAAATTAATAGAACCTAAATTCAATAAAGAAATACTACCATGTGTGCATATTGTGACATTGGAGCCATCATAATTTTCTTGATAAAAATATTAATTACAATAATTTCCTCTATAATTATATTGACTTTGCTTGCGAGATCAACAAGAACCTTATTGACAATTTTTTTTTGTTGAAATGAGCAGGAATGTAAAGAGGTCCATCCAATATTCCAATTGGTACATCATTATCTAAGAATGCAATAATAGGAGTAACAATGTTGTGCACCTACATTGAGCAAGGGTGAACATCTACCATGTTAATCATATTTTTGAATGAAGAAAGAGACATAGCATCAGAGATAAAAATATCAACAATTATAAAATTAGAACAATGTGTAGGGAATTATTTCTATAAAATTGTAGGTTTTGGTTGGGCTTCACTATAAACATTCACATTATCTTTTTCTTGTGAATCAGGATAAATATTGAGTTGATGTGGTCTTGCACAAGGTATTAAAGATGCATACATCTTTTGATATCTTGTCCAGGAACTAATGAAATCTTCAAAATGCTTTAGGAACGTAGGAAGTTGGAAGAGGTTTATTTTTTTAAAGAGGATGAATAAGAGGTAAAGGTATTAGATTATATTTTAGCAATTTCTGCATCACACTGTATAACGATCTTGACAATTTTATAAGTCATTTACGATGTTGAGGAAACATAGTGAAAACATTAATATCCTGTGCAGTAGTAATTGTATTTGTATTCTGAAAGAATTTATTTTTCTTATATATTTTGGAAGAAGAAGCCCCACCTTTGATATCAAAGGGAGCTAATGAGATAGACCCTAAAATTGACTCATAGATTGATGAAAATCGTGTAAGATCGTGCAAAGGTGAGAAAATGAATTATATTTCATTAGAAGAATCTTGTCATGTAGCATTGGCTATAATTTTCTGATGAAAAATCATTGTACATCAAAATCATGGAGTGCATACAATATTTGTGAAAACAAATATTTATATTGAAAGGTAAAATCAATCACCTTCTCAACAGGTCCTTACTTGCAATGGACAATATCAATGAAAGTGACATGTGGTCCAATGTTTTCTTGAAAGTGTTGGAGGAACTCATTTATCAATTGTTCAAAGTTCTAAATAGTGTTATCAAGAAGAGAGAAAAACCAATCCATCATGGTGTCTTTTAACAACCACAAAAATAGCTTTACTAACAAAGCATCCTAGAACAAGAAATCACTTCATAGAGATTTATGAACATAGAGAATGAGTTTGAGGGTCTCCCTTTCCATTATACTTTTTGAAACTTGGTACCTCAAAAAACTATAGGTAGAGGGGTAGCAATAATGGTTAATTAAAGTGGACTATGTTTATATTAAGGAGCAATTAAAGGTTGAGATGAAGTGTTAGCTAAGGTGGCATGTTGATTTTGTAATTGATCGATATTTTGCATAAGTTGGTTAAACACATGATCAATGGAATGTGTATGTGCAGTGGATGTTTGCAAGCCAATTGATTTGATGGTGGTAGAACCTATAGTCTAAGAGGTTCCAAGATTTCTTCCAAAGAAAAAGAAAAACTAGCAATAGGAGCAACTACCATGGTCATGAGTGTTGTGGTCACCATATGCACAGTACGTATTGGCATCGACATGGAAAGTTGTGTGAAAATAACATTAGATTGTGATTCTTTTGTGTTTATGACTAGTAAAGTGCACGATGACATATTTTGTGAATAATGTGTGTCAATCCTCAAATAAATTCAACAAATTAAGGGTTTGAGACAAGTATGAAAGACACAATATACTAAGAGGGGGGTGAATTAGTATATCAAATATATTTAAAAATGTTTAATTCATAATGTATCTCCAAGCATGAATCATCAAACATGAATCAAAACAACTACTATAAATCAAGCAACATTGAAATACGCAATGAACACCAGATGTATGTGGAAACCTAAAATGGGAAAAACACTGTGAGAAGAGTTGTTGGGTGCTACTATCCAAATCCAACCTCACATAAATAATGAATGAGTTAAAATTATGAAGTAGGAACTAACCTATAGGAGACACCAATCCCCTATTGTATTTGTAGGCACCAACCTACTAGAGACACCAGTCCCCAATACAAATATTTGAGCACCAACTCAATAGGTAAGACACCAGTCCTACCAGATTATAAAGATAAAGCTTGCATAAATCCAATGTTGATTACACAACTTACACTTGATCTGAACTTGCTTCATTCCCTCTCTTACACAACTACACAAATTATGATCTCGCTTGTATATGATAATGGTGTGCAATGATTGAGATGGAACTCCCATTACATCACTTAGGTTTACACTTTCTCATGAACACACATACGCACTCATACATACACACACGAGATATCTAAACTATGATGATTGTATACACCTCATTACATTAATAACACTTCATGTTGGTCAAGAGTCCCTACCACCATCTGTTATTAGCCAGGTTAGCTAAGGTGGACCTAAATTCAAATTTACATGAAATGTGTAGCGGGTAGGTCCTAAATCAAATTTGATGCTGCCAAAAGAACATGACGTCATGTGCTTCCTTCAAGGATCTTAACCAATACCTATTTCACTTGCCCATGCTACCTCTGGTGGTCACACACTACAAGCCTATGCCACACAATTTTAGAACAACCACTAGTTAATTAACCAACAAAATGCCCCTTTTGTCACTTCAATATTTTTGCATGCTAAACATAAATCCTAGAAATATAGGAATAAGGTAGAACAAGTGTAGACATACTCTCCTTCCAAACCACAAACCAAAACTCTCATCTAGGAGAGAATATTAATCATGAACATATTTCCAGAGAAATCTCTTTTCCTTGAGTATCTAACCTCCAACATTCTGAATTATACTTATAGATTACTTCAATCAACAAAAGAGATACAAGCATGATATTGCAAGTATACTATAGCCAGTTTTCTTCATTGTTCTCAAAATACCCTTATATATAAGTATTATTACATTTAATTCTCATTGAACTATTGATATTACACCTTTACTAAAGAGAGAACCTTTTGACATCAAGGATAATGCTCCTTGACATTAGACCTTTGACATCAATTACAACATATGTTCAAAAATCTCCCCCTTTTTCATTGATGGAAAACAAAAAAAATTTGTTGGCACAAGAAGACAAATATAATGTGTTCATATCAGAAAGACACCTCACATTGAATTCCTCTTTCTATTCTTAGAAGATTTAGCATTTTGAGACCATTTCTCCCCCTTTGACATCAATGGAAAAGGTCAACTACTTTCTGCATAATCCGAAAACCTATTTCTTGGATATACTCCCCCTAAGTCCATACCACACTAATTCTGAAACACTCCTTAAGATCACTAAATCTTCTTGTGGAAAGGAGTCAACACTCCTCCTCAACTCGTGCTTCCTCTTGATTCAAGAGGAGGGAGAAAAAAATCCCAACTTCTATCAAAGATACTCAAAAGTATCCTTAGGAAGCGCTTTTGTGAAAATTTCTATTGCTTGCTCCTTGGTTTCAACATACTCCAACTTCACCTCTTTTTCTGCAACCTTCTCTCTCAAAAAATGATACTTGATTGCAATATGCTTTTTCCTTGAGTGCATTACCATATTCTTGGAAATTTTTATAGCATGTATTGTCACAAAGAATGGAAATAGGTTCATCAAAATCTATCTTCATCTCCTTCAAGTTTTGTTTCATCGATAATATTTGAGTGCAACATGAAGTTGTTGCAATATAATCTACCTTTGTTGTAGATAGAGATACTGTTACACCCCAATTGTGTATTTACTATTTACTATTACTATGTAGGGTAAATGTGAATGTGATTTGAATTTTGAATGAGAATAAATTGTGCTTGCACTTTGTTATCAATAAATTATGAATGAATGTTATTTCATTTAATGATATGTGAAGAAATGCATATATGTGAAATGGATGATTATTAAATTAGATATTCTAACTGTGGAGAAATATTATGTGTAATGCATATTTTTTTGAACAAATGACTACTGTGGAAATGTGTTAGTTGGATGCAGGTATATGTTCAATCCTCCAGGTGTGAGGGGAAGTATCACTCAGGAGAAGATCTTGGTCGGATAACTAGTAATGTAACCTAACTGAGCTTATACACACACACTCACAGTAGTATGGTTGAGTGAAGTTGTTATGTTGGGAATTGGTAAGTCATCCTTAGTATGTGTGTTTGCATAAGTAAGGGTCTTGATTACTATGGAGTGCATGCTTGGATGATGTTTATATGTTATGAGCTTATGAGTTCTTCCTTATATTACTATGCTTGTATTGATGAGGTGAACACACATGGGATGTATGTATATGTATACATATGCATGTCGATGATAGACCATACACATGAAGGAACACGTACATGAGGGTACATAGGTAGACATACCTATGCATGCTTGTGAATGGGTTGCTTATGAGCATGGAGCTATCGAATGGACAATACAACATGAATGTGTATATGTATTAATACACCACACGTCTATTCCCCATCAACACGATGGTAATTGTGTATGTGCTTAATTTTTCAATCGAATCTGTATATATATAAGATATATACATATATCCATATGTATACATGTATCGATATATACATATGTTTGACAAATGAAAATGTATGTATACCATCTGAGCATGCTTTCATTTAATGTAGCATCCTCTTGCGGATTGATAAATCCTCCTCTTGTGTATCGAGCCTCTTTGTGAACTCACGAGGATTTGGCCACCCCAAACCTTTATTCATCGATTGCATCCCTTCGGAAACATGAGATGGATTTCTCGCAGAGCAGAGATCATTCTATTGATACTACATATGTATGCATGTACATAGAGGAATATATATATACAGTCGATATGGTTATTATTATGTGAATGTTAACTTTTTTATATTCATTTATATATCAAATGTATACATACTTGATTGACATGGTGTGTATATATATACATATACATATATATGTGATTTATTAGCATACATATATATATGTATATGTTCATATATAAATATATGTGATGCTTTGAGGGCTGATTTATATATATGAACATAGGCCAACTTATATCTATGAACATAGGCCAATTTGTATATGAGATAAGCAAATTATTTAAAGGCCGAATAATACATATGTTGACATTGGATAAAGTTTGAACTATATGGAAAGTATTGCACAACAATAAAAGGTCGATATGGGATAAAACCATAAGTCGATACTATTGTAAATACAACTTTGAATTATTAACAACGAATTACTCTAACTAGGGTGCTATAATACCAAGCAATGGAATATTTATGAGTTGTTGTATAAAGTGTAAAGATTTATGATAATAAGAAAAACATACAGCAAGATAAGAAATTGTCAAAAACACCTTTTGAGCGTTATTTTGAAAGGTGATTCACCTTTGATCTGTTGCCATTGAAACTATGATTGCATTGACTTTGTCTAAGTGTTGTTTGTAGAATTTAGACTATTTCAAAGAGTGAAACTACACCAAGAGAGGGAAAAGTGGTTGCAACATGGTGCCAACTTATGAATTCTCTTAAATCTATAGAATTTTATCTTGGTTGCAATTTGACTATTTGTACTATAGAAAATGGCTCTTGGACATTTCCATGGTCTTTTAGGTCTTTATTCATGATGCTTGGTCCATTTTGCTTTGATTTAATGTTGTAATGTGGCTTAAACATTCACATTAGGTCTTTAAAATTCAAATTATGGTATCTTGTGAAGGTGTTGTAAAAAATTTCTACACTTTTCTAGACTCTATTCATTACAATTCACCTCAAATTCACCTTTTCATCCTGTATCAAGTCCTATTTTGAAGTTTTGTAAAGTCTTGTAACAAGATTTCATGCTTTTCTAGGCTTAATTTCACTATTTACACCTTTCTTATGCTTTATTTGACCCCTTTATGCACTCAAAAGGCTTAATTAAGTGTGTTTTTGAATGTAAACTTGACAAACAACATTAAATGCAAGATAATTCCTGACATCCACTTTCAAGTCCAAGGTGGGACCCTTTCGCCATGGGTGGCAAATGAGTCCCTCTTGGCTCCAAATTCAAAATATTTTAAATTTTCTTTTGGGTTTTTATTCAAAATTACCTTATGTTGACCTGTGATGAGGTATCATCGGGTTACTAAGGCACAATTTTGTATAAATAAGTTCTTTTACATCCATTTTAATCCCCATTCATCAAGGTCACCAATTCACCCATTCATTCAAGCATTCAAGCACTTTGCATCATTCAATCAAACATCAATCAAGTATCTTGGAGCAACCATTGATATATCTTCAGATTTCTTCAACAAGGTTGTGGTGAGCTTAGGACATGTGCATGTTGTTTATTCATCTTTCCTTGTTCATTTCATTCCATTTCTTCATTAAGGGTTTGATTACCAAAGTGGGATTTGACCAAGGCAAATCCCTATAACCTAACCCTTAACCATTTTCCCCCTTTTGTATGTGTGTTTGTAGACTTTTGTATGCATATTTTTCAAGCAATTAGGTGTTGAAAGGTGGTCAAGAAGTCAACAAAGTGTTTCAAGTCAAATCAACCCTATTTCAAGCTTGGAGATAACCTACAGTCCATTTTCTACATATTTGACTCTATCAACCCGACAAGAAGACAAGTTTAGATCTAGTGCTACATAATTGAACCCTGATTTCATAGAATTTTGGGAGAGGACTGATTCGCCATCAGTGGTGAATGAGTCCCACATTAAGGCTGGAAAGTAAGATTTTGTCAGATTTCAGATCCTGACACTCAGAAACCTATTTTTAGAAGTTTTCATCAGAAGCAGGATTGATTCGCCATCAGTGGCGAATGAGTCCCACTGGTGATTTTTAGTGATCTCTATCAGCATTCAAGACACTCTAGATTCTTCATCAAACTCCCAGGTGCACTCTGTTCAACCCTCTTTAATTTATGTTTTGCATTTGTTCATGTTTACATATCACATTATGTTTTGAAACATTGCACATTTCTTAGGTTTTGCATTCATAATTAGTCAATTACTTAGCTTAATTGTATTTAAATCATCACATTTAGTCTTAATTACATCATACATTTCCTAATTTGAGTGAACCGCATTGATTTTTCATGAGGTTTATCTCTCTCCTTTTAGGTGAAACATCCTAAGAGTGCAAGAGTAGCCTATAAACCTCATGCCCAATAATCTATGGTTCATTTTGGTGAACCTACATTTTGAGCACTTATATTTCTGATTTCAATTAGATTTTGTCCTAGGGTTTCTTAAATTGCATTAGTGAAAGACTCATTTAGACTTCATTTTTGCATATCATATCATTCAACAACTGAAAATCTGCATTTACATCCTTAGTTTTCATCTAAAAAGCATTAAAACCACTTTAAATTTTCTACAAAACACAAAAAAATCTCATAGCTGGACTCATTTGCCACCCTAGGCGAATCAGTCCACCTGCACATTTTATACTGCATTTTTCAGGCTTTTTTTGGGCATTTACTGCATTTTTGTTCTTCGTTGTTATTTCTCTGTTTCAATTTGCAGAATTCCTATTATTTGCATTTTTCACTCCTATATTACATTGCATTTGCATTCACCCCATCTTTTGTGGTACTTGTATGAGTCCTTTGGTGCCCCATTGATAATACTTTAGTGAGACGAAGTTCTAGACTCATGGCTTCCCACGATAGCACTTTCGTTGTGGACCTTGGGATCTCAAGAGCTCCTAATCCTAGTATGGACAATGGTGCATTAGGCATGGATACTACCACTACTATGCCTTTCCATCCAATGAATGTTGACACACAAAACAATTCCATTCCGCAAGAAAAATTCATTAGTATTCATGAGGATTTTGCACATTTACAACAAGATTTATCCCTTGAAAACATTTCCACCACTGCCAGACCTGCAATAGAAAACCTTCATCTTTTGATTGAAAGTGATGATTCCTTACAAGTTATGAAAAGAATAGATGAGATATACAATAAAAATGCTCCTTCTACTTCCCAGATAGCCAACATTGTTGTAAGCCAAGGAGGACCTCACAATCCTCCTCCTTCAACCATAACATCCATACCAACTTATACCACTCCTCAAGTTACAACAACTATGCAACAGGTTAGTCATGTGACTCCTTTCACAATTCCAACTAGCATTCCTAGTTCTTTTGTGGCATCACATATTCCTTCTTCCACCTTCACCACTCTTAGTGTCCCTTTCACTTCTCCTAACATTACCTACACTCCATCACCATTTTCCCTTCCACCTCATACCACTTACACCAATCCCATCATTACACAACTCTTTAACACCGTTTCATCCATTCAACAACAAATATCCACCATTAGCCAAAGTCAAAATGCTCCACCCACATATCATGTTCGTAGTAGTCCATTATCCTTAGAAATCTTACACACATAGATGCCACAAGGACTTGAAATGCCTAAGTTTGAGAAATACAGAGGTAAAGGAGACCCTACTAATCATGCCAATACTTATACAGCCTTTTGCAGTGACTTTTTCCTCGATGATAAGTTGTTAGCCAAACTTTTTCCTAGGACTTTGAAGGACACTACATTGGAGTGGTTTTCAAACTTACCCAATCATTTAATCGGATCGTTCAATGAACTTGTGGATGCCTTCATAAGTCATTTATGATTCCATATGAATCCTAAAAAGACAATGGTTGATTTAATGCAATGTAAACAAAATGACGATGAAAAAGTAACTGAATTCATTTCACGATATCATTCATTGTATGCTCAAATTGATGTCAAGATTCTTGATTCACATCTGTAGAAGATGTTTATTGAAAACTTGCACACTCACCTTTAGGATAAGTTAACTATGATGAAATTTTCTTCATTTATGCATTTATGCACAACCCTTTGTGACTATCACAACTCAGTTTCAAGTCGTGATTCAAATTTCACTTCTAACCGAGCTAAGAAGTCTAAGCAAACCAACCAAAACAATGCGCAAAACTTTATAAAACCAAATAGAGCCTTTTGACAATTCAATCCGCCTTCTCCGCAACCAACCCAACCTATTCAAAGTCAAGTGGCAGTTGTTAAAGCAGAGGTGGCCTTTACCTATGGGGACCCGAGGGGACAATTTACTCCCTTACCCGATACCCTCCATAATACATTGAACCAACTGCTCTAGCAACAAATGATCACTTTGCCTACCGTTAAAACACTTGATAACACCAAGCCTTTACCACCCACCTTTAAACCTAATGCTTATTATCATTTTCATCACCAAAATGGACATGGCACCGAACAATGTAAGCGTCTCAAACACTTAGTTCAAGACCTCATTGATTCTAGTCGTTTGTCCATTGCGAGTGTCAATTATCAAGGCAATAAGTTCATTGCACCCCCTAATCAAAATTTACAAATTTTTACCAACCCTATGCCTAAACACAATGTTTCATTTGTCAAGGCTAGTGAACCTTCAAGCACTCCTGTGATGAACATTGATACAAATAATGAACAACCTGATATAACTCCAAATGTTACCCAAGTTAATCCTATGGATGAACTTGTGGGTACGATAAACGTTGTCCCTTGTAAGGTCCCAACAAAAAATCTCTTGATATTAATTTTCTCATGATATACTTAAAAGGATTCCCGATGGTCCTCTTTACATAGCCGGTAAAATCTATGATAAGCCCACCAATGGAATATTAATAGATCCCGCCTGTGGCAAGAATGTGATCATGGAAGAATTTTTAGTATTACACAATCTCTATCAAAATGATTATAACAAACCAATTGCATGGATTAAAACACATACTGGTTTTGTATGCCCTACAATTAGATCGATCATACTCCCATTACAGATAGGACCCAAAACTTTGGAGGTAACATTTCTATCATTCCACAATTGGACCAATTTCATCTACGGCTGGGTCATCCTTGGCTTCACTTGATGAAAGCAGTCCCCTCAGTTGTTCAAAAATGTTTGAAGTTTCTGCATGGCAATGAAATATTTACCATACACCATAGTGGCTTTAATCCATTATCCTCTAAAGGTAAATTTTCCTTAGAACCCTTCTGGCCTGAACCTATGGAACCCATCACCCCTCGAAAGGACTTCTTTTTCATAACCTATCAAAAGTTCAAAGCCAAACGCATAACCGAATTGTCTCTTCATAACATGTCCCCGTCCACTTCCGCTACTCCTATCCTTGATGAAACCATGCTTCAACTTGAATCTGACATTGAACAAAAAATACAACCTCATGAGCACCCTACCATAAACACTTCCCCTTCCTCATTTAAATGACCAAGAGAAAATGAAACAAATCCCATCATGCCTCCTCACATTAAAAAAGTGCATAAAGCCAAAGAGAAAGTGATTGACCCATCTTCTTCGGTTTCTTCCGTTCTTCCCCCTCCAGAAGAAAAGGAACCTATGATGGATCAACTCGCTCTTACACCTCAACAACTTCAAAATAAAATAAAATTAAATTGAAGTGCTAGGGAGCGTAGGTGATGTCATCATCTCCTTTCTTGTCAATCTCGAATGGAAGAAAACAAATAAAACCAACCTCCACCTGTGACATAAGTAATAGATGATCACCCTCTTCCCCATGACCCACCCCAAGATAATATAGTCCAACCCTCACAACAAAATGAACTGATCCAACATCCACAACATTTGATACATCCTCCCTTGGAAATAACCCTTCGTCCTCCTATCGTAATCAATCTTGATGATGATGATGATGAGGAGATCACAAAAATAGATGAAGATGTGCATAACGATCTAAACTCTTCATTTTCATCTACCATGAGCTTAAATGATAAATCTTCTATACCAAGTGAAGAACCCGGTACATCTCCTAGTTCGACACTTGCAATTCTTCCTTTGGATAGCCAACCACCCTCATAATATACTGAACATGATTGGGAGGCAGATGAATTGTTAGATGGTTGACTTGCATTTTCCTTACTAGCCTTTTATATTCAGTTTCCTTTCTCTTTTTCTTTTTCTTTGATTTGATTTTATGTGCGTATTGTGTTCCCCCATAACGTGCTTTTCATGTTCTCTCTCTTTGTACACTTCCTCTATTTGTACCTCTATTCTTCTATATGTTGTGCATTGCCTTTTCGCTTTTGTTTTGTGTTTCTCCTTTTGGGGATGATGCAAAGCATTGAGACACCCTATGTCTCTTCCACGTTGACCCAAAAGGTCATTTTCCTTTTTCATTTTTGCTTTTGTGTTTTCCTTTTGGGGATGAAGCAAAGCATTGAGACACCCTATGTCTCTTCCATGTTGACCTAATCAGTCCCTTTTTCTTTTTACTTTTTCTTTTTCTTTTGTTTTTCCTTTTGGGGATGACGTAAGGCATTGAGACCGAAATGTCTCTTTCATAAGCTTTTTCTTTTCGTTTGCCTTTACGTTTTCTTTTCACTTGTGTTTTTCCTTTTGGGGACGATGAAAAGCATTGAGACCACAATGTCTCTTCCATGTTGACCAAAAACAAACTTTTTTTTTCTTTTTTTTTCGCTCACTTTGTGTCATTCTTCTAGTTCTATGTACTTTGGGGAATGATGACAGTTCCAAGCTCTTTAATCAAAACATTGCAACAATGAACATACTAACCCCAAATCCATATATCTCTTATGTGTTTGGTGTGTTCTTTTCTAGGGGGCAACTCCCTTTCTTTTGTTTTCCTTTTCATGTACATGAAGCAACCTTACTTGGAAACATATGACTTGGCATAGGGGCTTTCCAAGTTGTCTCTCATGTCTTGTTTTTCCTTTTTGCAAATTTCCTTCACTACTTTAAAGTAATTGCTCACAGAGTGGTGTGTAGCAATTCCTTTAAAGTGGGGGGCATACATTGGCATAATTTCATTCGCATTCTTGGTTCTTAGTGTAGCCTTGTAATTTCATATGATGAATTTGTCACTTTTTGGATGACATTGGGTGTGATGTCCTTCATAAGTGTGATCTATCTTAGCATATTACATTCCTCTTAGTGGCCTAATGTGACACAACACTGCATCCCCTAATTTGTGAATATACTATTCTTTGATTGGTCCTCTCTTGGAGACATTAGACACAATGTTCCCTAAGTGATAGACCTTGCATGAAATTAACAAGACTCCTTTGAACATCTTTTACATGTTACATTTTTACATTTTACATTTTACATATTTTCCACCTTGCATAACGCAACTTGCATGCCTGTGGTACCTATCCTCTTTGTTCATGAGTTCTAATCATATGAATTTTTTCTTGTCTCATGAAGCATGAACCGACATTTTCCCTTGTGGCACCTTATTAAATTTATTAGGAGATATAAATTTGATATGGTTGAGCGGGAAGCCCATTCAACGGTACAACTTTCCCCATACCCACCTATGTGTTTGTGAGTGCATACCAACTAGCTATGTACTTCACCTTTTGGGTCTTCTCACCTGGCAAACCACCATGAGTTTTGTCACCCCAAAGTGAGTATGCATTATCTTTTTCTCACAAACATCCTAGATCTAATCCACAACTAGTTGGACAAACGATCAAAGCTCAATCCAATTCCCCCTTTTCTTCTTTTATTTCAATGCATGTGCTCCTTTGTTCTTATGTTTTGTTTTCCATGGGATCTTCATCTTGTGGGCTTGATCATCCCTCTTGATCATTGTCATCCCATCTTGCTAACATAAGTGCATTGGGATCCTTCTCGATATGCATGGCTACTTTAGTGTGATTTTGAAGCAAGTTCATCCTCTCACTAAAGTGGGGGCTAAATATACCATAGAAAAATGACTCTTGGATATTTTCATAGTCTTTTAGGTCTTTCTTCATGATGCTTGGTCCATTTTGCTTTGATTTATTGTTGTAATGTGGCTTAAACATTCACATTAGATCTTTAAAATTCAAATTATGTTGTCTTGTGAAGGTGTTGTGAAGTGTTGTAAAACATTTCTACACCTTCCTAGACTTTATTCATTACAATTCACCTAAAAATCACCTTTTCATCCTTTATCATGTCCTATTTTTAAGTGTTGTAAAGTCTTGTAACAAGATTTCATGCTTTTGTAGACTTAATTTCACTATTTACACCTTTCTTATGTGTTATTTTATGCACTCATCAAGCTTAATTAAATGTTTTTTAAAATTTAAACCCAAAAAACAACATTAAATGCAAGATAATTCTTGACACCCACTTTCAAGTCCAAGGTGGGACCCATTTTCCATGGGTGGCGAATGAGTCCCTCTTGGCTCCAAATTCAAAATATTTCAATTTTTCTTTTGATTTTTTATTCAAAATTACCTTATGTCAGCCTGTGATGAGGTATCATCAAATTACTAAGGTACAAGTGTGTATAAATAAGTGTTTTTACATCCATTTTAACCCCCATTCATCAAGTTCACTAATTCACCCATTCATTCAAGCATTCAAGCACTTTGCATCATTCAATCAAGCATTAATCAAGTATCTTGGAGTGGCCATTGATATATCTTCATATTTCTTCAACAAGGTTGGGGTGAGTTTAGGACATTTGCATGTTGTTTATTCATATTTCTTTTTTCATTTCATTCCATTTCTTCATTAAGGGTTTGATTACCAAAGTGGGATTTGACCAAGGAAAATCCCTATAACCTAACCCTTAACCATTATTCCCCTTTTGCATGTGTGTTTGTAGACTTTTATATGCAGATTTGTCAAGCAATTAGGTGTTGAAAGATGGTCAAGAAGTCAACAAAGTGTTTCAAGTCAAATCAACCCTATTTCAAGCTTGGAGATAACCTACAATCCGTTTTCTACAGATTTGACTCTGTCAACCCGACAAGAAGACAAGCTCAAATATGATGCTACATAATTGATCCCTGATTTCATATAATTTTGGGAGAGGATTGATTCGCCATTAGTGGTGAATGAGTCCCACCTTAAGGCTAAAAAGTTAGATTTTGTTAGAGTCTGGATCCTGACACTCATAAACTTATTTTCAGAAGTTTTCATTAGAAGCAGGATTGATTCGCCATCAGTGGCAAATGAGTCCCACTAGTGATTTGCAGTGATCTCTATCAGCATTCATGACACTCTAGATTCTTCATCAAACTCCCAGGTGCACTCTGTTCAGCCCTCTTTCATTTTTGTTTTGCATTTGTTCATGTTTTAGTTCATGTTTGCATATCACATAGTGTTTTCAAACATTACACATTTCTTACGTTTTGTATTCATAATTAGTCAATTACTCAACTTAGTTGCATTTAAATCATCTCATTTAGTCTTAATTACATCATACATTTCCTAATTTGAGTGAACCACATTGATTTTTCATGAGGTTTATCTCTCTCCTTTT
Source organism: Sequoia sempervirens (assembly GCA_007258455.2). Lineage (NCBI taxonomy): Eukaryota > Viridiplantae > Streptophyta > Pinopsida > Cupressales > Cupressaceae > Sequoia > Sequoia sempervirens. The sequence continues at coordinate 35,136 of VDFB02321467.1, read as the reverse complement.
AGGTGAAACATCCTAAGAGTGCAGAAGTAGCCTATAAACCTCATGCCCAAAAATATATGGTTCACTATCATCATTTGAGCATGTGCACTTTTGAATTTTTCTTTGTTGTTGTCAATTAGAAGGGTTGACCTGTAGCATTATATGTTGAGTTTACACTTAGTTTGTTGCCACCTTTTAGCTGAGTATTGTGTGTCGACTTGCATGGAGAGATGTGTCGACTTCCATGCATTTTTTGTAGGCTGCAATGCCTCATTTTGTTGTATAAATAGAGAGGCTAGTGCTCTCATTTGGGATGTACTTTTAATCTGCATTATTCTGCAATTGCATTCTGTTGTATTTTGTAAGAGCCTTGAGTATTTTCGAGAAGTTATATTTTGTGAGAGAAGTCATAGTGAAGTATTGCTTTGAGAGGATTAAGTGAAGCTAGTAAATTGTTGTTAGAAAGCTATGCATCAAGTTAGTCAATTTGTTAGCGTATCACATGCATGGGAATTCAGTCTTCTCTTATTTATCTTTATTTGTGAAAGATTAAGATTTGAATGTTTTATTTAAGCTACTTGAGATTACTTGCATTAGGGAATTGTAGCATTTGCTTTGGAAAGGAAAAATAAATTGTTTTATGATTTTTTGTGAAACTGCTTGTAATTACTCCGTGGAGGGATTGTTTGTCAGAGGTATTATTATACTAGATATGATTAAACAAGGATAGCTTATGGGATTATTCATAGCTAAGTTATTTGATTGAATTAAATAGCTTGTAAGTTACACCTGGGATTTGATTATCCATTGAAGGGAGGGTAACTTGCAATTATGCTTTGTGAGTAGAAATACCATTGAGTTTGTGGGAAAGGGAATATGATTTTTTTGGGGTTAAATATTATCCATTAGAGTAAATACCTATGCTTAGATTATAGTGGCCCAAAGTGAAATCGAGCTTGAGTAGTGTATGTGAGTAGGATGACTATCACTTGAATTACTGAGTGAGAACACTTTGGCCAAAGTAGTGTGATTTCCTTTGGCTCTACTGTCATTTCACTGTGTCCCTATAGTGCATGCTAGTTCTAGATTGTAGGGTTTACAAGTTCTACTCATGTAGGACATAGTACTAAGCTCTGAATGGTTATCGTATGAGGTTACTCCACCAATCTCTTCATCGAAGGGTAGGTCCATCTATCCTAAGATGGATGTGTGGGGGACCACATATGAGTCTGTGGTTGGAAGAAAAATGCTTGAGTGATGCTTCTCCTCCTTAGTAGGCAGTAGTAGACCAATATTTCAAGGAGTTTTCTGGACCATCTATATATATTGCTTTGAAGCTTAGCTAAGCTATGTATGTATGTTGTACACATTTTTTGGAATATTGTAATATGTGAATTATGATATTGGAATGGAATCAATGTTGATTATTTCTATGACATTTATGTTCATTTGTTCTCTATAAAATAAAGAAAATTTGTATGGCAGTGGTTAAGTTACATAGTTTATTTATTTACAAATTGAAAACTTAGGAAAAATTACTTTAGTGAATGGTTGACATGTTACAAATACTGATTCTTGCTTCTTGCTTATCCAGGATACAAGATTATCACCAAGAAAGAAAGCTCCACCACTTGTACTCTTTCAGTCATCTATGCTTCCTACCCAATTTTCATTTGTGTATGTAGTTAGAGTGAAATTTTCACTCTTAGGATACCACAAACCAAAATTCATTATAGCCTTCAGATATCTAAATATCCTTTTTACTACCTTGATATGAGTTTCCTTACGCATTGTCTGAAATCTAGGTACCATCCCAACTATTTGCATTATATATAGTATGGATGTAGTCACATACAACAGACTATCAATCATATACCTATACAAAGTCTGGTTTTTCAAAGAAGATTCATCATCCTTACTCAATTTACACCCATTAACCATAAGTGTACTCACTAGTTTGCATTCTTCCATCTTAAACTTGCTCAAAATTTCTTTTATGTTCTTATTCTAAGAAATGAATACACCTTTGTTTGATTAAGAAATCTATAAACCAAGAAAGAAATACAATTCACCAAGCATTGGTATTTCAAACTCATTTTGCATTGCATTCCAAAACTCTTTGCATGTGTCATCATTACTTATGTCAAAGATAATATCATCAACACAGACAACAATAATTAACAATTGATCACCTTTTATTTTTATGTATAAATTACTATCTACACTACCTCTCTGGAAACATTATTGTTGCAAATTTCATCCAATCTAGAGTACCATGCTCTAGGAGCTTGTTTGATTCCATGAAGTGCTTTCTTTAGTTTGTACACAAAATTCAGATTATCTGAGCATTGAAAACCTTCTAGTTGCTCAATGTAGACTTCTTCTTCTAATTGTCCATTTAGAAATTCATACTTTACATCCATCTAATATGCCTTGAAATTATTAAATGTTGATAAGGCCAAAATCATTTTGATTGCTTCCAACCTTGATACTAGAAAAAAATGTCTCCTCAAAATCAATTCTTTCAAGTTGAGCATATCCTTTACATACAATTCTAGCCTTGTTTTGGATCACTTCTCCATCTTCATTCAACTTATTTCTAAATACCCATATGGTAACAATGACATTTTTTTCTTTGGATCTTGGAACTAATTCCCAAGTTTCTTTTTTTTAATTTGATTTAATTCTTTGTCCATAGCATCCAACCAACATTTCTCTTTTCTTGCCTTCGCATAGGAATTTGGTTCAATTTTTTATAATAATTCAAAGTGTACCTATTCATTTTCTTTTTGAATTCTTCTATGAGTTTAAACACCACTGTCTTTATCTCTAATGATCTAATCTTCACAGTGATTCTTCTAAACATGTACTTTGTCAGAGTCTTTGTAACTATATTCTCAAAATCAACTTTTGAGTCTTCATCATTGTTGCGGATTGGTTCTTCCTCATCCAAAATATCCATAGGTTGTATTGTTTCATCAATACTTACATTAACACTTTCCACAATCCTTTTCATTCTTTTCTATAACATCTATATGCCTTGCTTACCATAGAATAACCAAGAAAAATATCTTCATTAGATATAGAATCAAACTTACCCAAATGTTCTACATCCCTTTTGATGTAGCACTTGCTTCCAAATATTCTGAGATTTCTAACTAAAGTCAGTCTTTCCACAATTCATATGGTGTTTTAGTTGTCCTTGGTCTAATTTGAGCTCTATTCAAAATACATACTGCAATTTGAACTAATTCTTTGCAGTACATATTTGAAAAAAAATCTTGACTCAACATAGTTTTGGCCATCTCCTGTACACCTAGTTCTTCCTCTCAACAACTAGGAGTAGAAAATTGTCTCTAGATCCCACACAACTCACAAAATTCATCATACCAGTCAAAAGCGAACTCTCCACCTATGTTTGATCTTAGACATTTGATAGTTCTTTCAATTTTATTCTCAACCATAGCCTTGAATTCTTTAAACTTCTCAAAAGCTTATGATTTATCTTTTAGAAAAGTAATCCAAGTCATTCTAGAATAATCATCATTAAGCATCATAAAATACCTATCACCTTGAATGGTCTTTTTTCTCATTGGTCTACATAGATAAGTATGAATCAAATGCAGTGGCTTTTTTGTAGAATATTCCTTAGTAGGAAATTTGGTCCTTGTCCACTTTCCTTCATGACATGGTTTGCAACTAGTAGACTAAAGCTTCTTGATTTTTGGCATGTCTCTTACCATTCCTTTTGAGCTAACCCTCACAAGATAATCAAAATTGATGTGTCCCAATCTTCTATGACGTAGCCAACTTTCTTATCTTTGTATTGCAAAGCAATTCTATCCATTTACCTCAATGTGATGATATACATCATTGTTAGTCTTGCTTCCTTCTACAACCAACTCTCTGGTACCATTTTTTAATTTCACAACCTTTAACACTGAATGAAAGCTCATAGCCTTTATCAAATATTTTACTTACACTTAGGATATTGTGCTTCAATCCTTCTACATATAGAACACCATTATTATTTTTCTTTTTGCCATCAAAACTAAAATTATCCTTACCAGTAATCTTACCCACAAAATTGTTACCAAGAGTTATAGATCCTCCATCAAACTTCTTGAAGTGCATGAACTTGCTCTTGTCCCTAGTCATATGACTTGATCATCCACTTTAGATGATCCATAGGTTCTCCTTTTGAGCATGTAGGGCAGTTTGAGCCACAATGGATTTCTCTAATCTTTGCTCCTTTGGTTTTTTCTTCCAAAATTTGTATACTTCATTGTCCTGACATTTTGACTTATCTCTTTTTGTATCTGGTATGGGAGGAATCACAAAATTACATTTGTAGTTTCTAGAAATATGTCCAAAATTATTGTATTTGTAAAAAATAATATTAAAATTGTACAAAGGTGCAAATGCATTTTTGCTAACAAAATAATTTCTTCTTGCAAGAGCCTTTCTACAATTCACAGCATTATGACCAAAATGATTGCAATTAAAACAGTAACCAGAAAAAGAATGATAGACCATGGTATTTTATCATTGTCCTCTTGAAGCTTGCTTTCTGGGTCTTTTATTCTACCTGTGCACTTGGATGAAAATGACATTCATCACCTTGATTTCATTTATTGTTGCAACTTTATTAGACTTGAACTTTTGGAGTTATTCTTTTCTAGTTTTTCAACAACAAATTTCACAGTTTGCTCAATCACCTTACTCTTCTACTCATCAGTAAAACCAAGACCAATTTTGATATGCAATGATCTCTAGATTTCCATTATCTAATCCAAAATATGTGTGATTTTTTTAAACTTTAGATTTAGCTGATGATTTACCTTCTCAAGATCCTTCCTTAGTGATAAAATTTTGCTTCAAGTTTTTCACAGTCCTTGTCTCTTGATAATAGCCTTTCAATTAGAACTTCTTTAATCCTCTTTGAATCTTCCACTTGAACCTTTAGATCAATTACCATATTATTTGCTTCCTCAATATTTTGAGATAATTTATCTTTACCTTTCACTTCTTCTGCAATCCTTTTCTTCAACCTTTTGATCTCCTTAATGGCATAGAGTAATTATTCCACAAGGTCTACTTCTGCGTCATCTTCAATTTTGGACTTTAATTCTACATCTTCTTCAAATGTTTCAATAGCCATAAATAGAGCCCTTTCTCCTTCATTCCCAGAGGTTCCTTGGTCATCATCATTAGAAGAGTAGCCTTCCTCATTGATGGAGAAAATTTTCAATTTTTTCAATTTTTTTCCCCTTTTTGAAATGACTTATTTTCATCATTGTTAGATTCCTTATAGGGACACTTAGCCATGAAATTGTTGGAATTGGATTCACTCTGAGAGGGGGGGGGGTGAATGAGAGTGAAATAATTTTAACTTTTTACTTTGAATGCACAATGAATTTTTTTACTAAATTTAACCCAATGTGGTAGATTTGGTTATGCAAGTGAACATTAACACTTTAGATCAGATTGACATGAAACTTGACTTACATTTATAACTCATATTAAAATCATCATATGATATTGTTCAATTAATGTGTGAACAATCTTGTTTATGTTTTTGAAACAGAACTACAACTTTGTCCAATGCAGATTTAACTTGCTTTACGAAAGGCTTTTTAATATTAGATTTGAACAAATTTTAACTTTGCATGACAGACTTGAACATTTTGAAATATGAACCTTTTGAACACACTAAAAGAATAAGAGAATTGAATAAATGAGCACATTAACATGAAACAAAATTAAAGACAAATAGCATCACATAACACATAGATTTCCTGAGTGGAAAAACCCTCATGGGGTATAAAAAACCACTCGCTAAAAATTCATTTTCATTAATCAAAGAGCACCAACTTCATAAGAGCACCTATTCTACCTAAATTTTGAAGCACCAACTTCAGTATGAGAACCAACTCCTTTACAAAGTCACTGTCTAAATTTTGTATACATAAATGACCTTACAACTGCATTTACATTTGCAGTCCTAAAATCACAACTGAATATAAAAACATAAAATATTTTCAAAGATTCCATCTATAATATGTATTGTTCATAACAGTACCACAATAATTTCTCATAAATCTGAATGATATCTCTGCTATAAGAACCAAATATTTCACAAAATAAAAACCCTCTTTCCTCTTCTCACATATTGCAGATGTAACAATGATATGACCAACAAATGCTCTGTATTTTCCTCATACATCCCAATATTAACAATGACTTAAAGCCATGTTTATATAGAGCATGAAAAAAATGAAGCCTTTTTAACTGAAATGTGAGACCTCGAGTCAAGAACCAGACCCTCGAGTTAGGGTTTCTAAAAATGTAACTAAAAAGTACAGTTTAAACAAGCTGTCAATTATTTCCATAGTTGTTTCCTTAATATTTGTTTTAAAAAAAACAAATTTAAAGAACAAGATTCAAAAAAAATTCAAATAACCAAAAGATTACATTTTTCACCTTTCTTTTTTTTATTTTCACTTCGAAGAAACAGGAAGAATGTTCAGATATTACCTCTGTTATGGTGGATTTAGCCTACAAACAAAATCCCTGAAGATCTTCATGAAAAACTACCCAAACTTCCACTTCTAGCTCAGGCGAAGACCACCAACTATCTTGCCATTCATTAAAGACAAGCAAAACTAAAAACCAAATTAGAATACCACAAGCTTGCTCAGCCTATGATTGAAATCTCAACATGGTGGTGCTAGGGTTCGAGCAAAAATGAAATTATCATTTATTTTACCCTAGTCTTCTTTTCATTGAGTACTAAAACATAATCAATAAACTTTTCAAATCTGGCAAGATAAAACCATGTGATTAACAAATACCATTGACACTATGATAGTAACATTGAATGCCATTTCATACTGCATATACTATCCATGTGCCAACAGTAGCATTGAAACACTATTAAATCCCAAGTGACTATCCAACGTGATGCCAATCAATCAAGTGAACCTAATATAAACAATGATGTAAATGCCGACAGTCCATAAGAACTGACCGTCCAAGTCAATACCAAATAAATAAACCAAGCCTGATGCAATATGCTATATTCGGCTTAAGTGCTATATGAAATTCACTTTGAGAACAATAAAAAATTTCCATGCAAATTCAATGAACCCGATATGAATCAAAGTGCCAATAAACATATCAACTCCCTAAAATAAGTCGATGTCACCTTGCATATAAGTCTGAGTTTTACTAACAAAAATAATAAAGTATAATGACATCCATGTCATTTTAAATTTCCCTCTTCGCAAGGTTGAAATCCTTTTATCAACATGGTCAAAGACATATGCTTTTAGAAATTGAAGAGTTTGATTCAAATATGACTTTATTCAAAGTCATTTACCAAAGCAAGTTAGCCAAAATAATGCCCAAAACAATATTATAATATTGCCATAAATATTACCTTTGAGCCATAGAGGTGACTTTTACAAAGTCACATGAAATCAACACTATGGTAAACAATGACCACCTTTAGAAGTTGATTATGAAATCAAGCCAATTTGAAACATATGAACCAGATGAAGACTTCATATATACCAGTCATTGTGTCCTAGCCAGTGACACCAAGATAATGTGAAAGAACCATGAAGATATGAAACGAAAAAACCATCTAACAAAATGAAACCAATTGTTTCAGGATCAACCATATCAATGATATCACCTAAAATTCAATGCCATAACTCAACACCTGTATATGCAAGACAATCTGCACATGAAGCTCAATATGATCAGTAACACAAATACATCAAATCTAAATGTAAGCAAAATGTTGTCCACCGAACCAACTGAATACCAATACCAAGTGAAACCATCTAAATATTCCATGTAACCATTACCAAACCAAGCCAACAATTTTGACATCAAGGACAAATAGCACAGAGAGAAAGTCAACAGAAATGTGCTACTTCACCACAATTAAAATGTTTGATTTAGGAAACTTACCTATGTACTTTCCAAAAACTCTTTGTAACTTCCTAAAAAAGTTTTCTTCTAGATCTGATCCATCTTCTGAATCTAGATCATCTTACTTCTTGGACACCTTGAATGCAACCTCTTTTCTTAAAAAATTGCCATTTTCAACTCTCATTTCATATGCAGTAATAATTTTATGTAACTCGTCCATAGTTAGAGTATTCAGATATTTAGCTTCTTCAACAACAAAAAATTTTGCATCAAAATTTTTGCGAATGGATCTGAGTACCTTTTTTACAATCGGGTAAAAGGACAAAGCTATGTCACACTTTATAAAGGAAATAGCCAACAGTTATCCAACTTTTAAACTTGAATCACTAAAAAGTGGCATATATGTTTTGAATTTTGAAATGATGTAAACTAGTAAAATGTGTATTTTTTAGTATATTTTGTGTTTGTATTCTTTTTAAAAAATTAAAGAATTATTTTAAAATAGTTTTTAATAAATTGACACTATAATTTAGTTGCCGATAAAATGTTGAAAAATGAAGTTACATGAGACGTCAATCTTTTTATAGTAAATTTTATTTAAAATGTTGGAAAATGAAGTTACATGAAACGTCAATCTTTTTATAGTAATTTTTTTTTTCTTCCAAATTTTTTGTGTATTTATAACTTGAAACTTTAGTGCATGAATATATTTTTTTTTCTAATTTTGATAAATATATATATTTTTAAATAAATATTAAAATGTGTGTGTATTAAAACACACCTATTTCCATTCGATGTCAACTTTCATACTAAATATTTATTTAAAATAGAAAAAAAATATACCATGTTGATATAGATTCTTTTATCTAGTGCATCATATTTTATTTTATTTTTTAATAAGTTTTAGTATTTTTCCTTGGCATGATAATCAACTTAATATTTATGTTGATAACCTAATTTTAGTAAAAATAAAATATAAAATATAAATAATAATTAAACTATTAATATATATATATTTTTGAAAACTACATTTATGGATCTACAAAAGGGTATTTTTATATTTAAAAAATATTATTTGCATGAGTAGGAGTTATTGAAATATCAATTTTTTTAAATAATTTTATGTTTTTGGTAAATTAGCCTCAAAGTGGCGCTACATATATACATTTAGCCAACAATTTTAGTTGGAAAAGTTGTGGAAATATCTAACCTAGCTACAATAAATCTTACTTTCTCGAGCTATAACCGAGGGTTTTCTTCCTAGTTCTTTTCCGCCAGTATGCTCGCCCGAACAAAGTTTTTGTAATATCTATAATTTAATATAAATATAATTATAGTGGCTTGCCACTTTTGCTTAAAAAAATAAAAAAATCTTACTAGATCATATGTTTGACCAAAATTAATTTTTAGTTAGAAATACTTAAATTCAATTGTGCTAATAAGTTGGCCAAAAGTGTGACACAACTTTGTACTTTTACCCAATCATACCTTCTTTCGTTTCTTCACCGAGACCTTTGATAGAATTGACAACCTCATCAACTTGAAGCAAGAAATGTGGCAATATTTTCTTCTTCCTTCATTTTCAAACTTTCAAACTAATCTCGATGATTTTGAAGCTTTGTTTTTTTTTACCTCGTCATCACCTTCATAGATGTTGTACAATTTACTCAACACTTCCTTTGTTTTCTTTCAATGCATAATCTTCACAAGCTTAGAGTTAGATAAACCACATAAAATTGCATCCCTTGTTTTAGCATTATTTTCACAAGCCTTCTTTCCAACCTAATCTCTTGGAGGAATTTCAGGGATCTCATATCCTTCCACAACTGATTGCCAAACTTCAAACCCTAGTTTCATTAAGTATGCTTTCATCCTTACTTTCTAAAATTCATAATTAGATTCATCAAAGAGTGGCCTTATTTGAATACAATCCTTCTTGATCCACTAAGTGTGCCTTCCCGAATCTACCTTCAGTTGTTAAGCTTCTTCAAAGGAACTTGGCTCTGATACCAATTGAAGGGCACACAATATACTAAGAGGTAGGTGGGGTGAATTAGTATATCAAATCTATTTAAAACTCTTTAATTCAACATGTATCTCCAAGCATGAATCATCAAACATGAATCAAAACAACTACTATAAATCAACACAAAAACACACAATGAACACCAGATGTATGTGGAAACTCAAAATGGGAAAAACCACGATGAGAAGAGCTTCTTGGAGCTAGTGTACAAATCCAACCTCACAGAAATAATGAATGAGTTACAATCATGAAGTAGGCACCAACCTACTAGAGACAATAATCCTCTATTATATTTGTAGGCACCAACCTAATGGAGATACCAATCCCCAATACAAATATTTGAGCACCAATTTTATAGGTAAGACACAAGTCCTACTAGACTAAAAGATAAAGATTGTAGAACTCTAATGTTGATTAAACACAACTTACACTTGATTTGAACTTGCTTCAAACCCTCTCTTAGACAACTTATGATCTTCTTATAATAGCGCACAATGGTTGAGACCAAAATCCCATTACATCACTTGGGTTTACCCTTGCACACACACACACACTCATACATCCATACAAGAGAGTTCTAAATTATGATGATTATATACACCTCATTACATTAACAACACTTCATTTCAACTAGGATTCCTTTAACATCATCCATAATCAGCTAAGTCGGCTAAGGTGGACCTAAATTTAAATCTACATGAAACATGTAGTGGGTATGTCCTAAATCAAACTTGATGCTGCTAAAAGAACATGATGGCATGCACTTCCTTCAAGGATCTCAACCAATCTACCTATTTCACTTTCCCATGCTACCTCTGAAGGTCACATGCTACAAACCTCTACTACACAATTTTGGAACAACCACTGGTTAATTGAACAACACAATGACCCTTTTGTCACTTTAATATTTTTGCATGCTAAACATAAATCCCAAAAATACTGGAATAAGGTAGAACAAGTGTAGACGTACTCTCCTTCCAAACCACAGACCAAAAATTGCATCCAAGAGAGAATATTGATCATGAACATATTGCCAAAGAAATATCTCTACCCTAAGTAACTGACCTCCAACATTCTAGATTATAATTACATATTACTTCCAATATAAGAGATACAAGCATGATATTGCAAGTATACTATAGTCATTCTTCTTCATTGTTCTCAAAATGCACTGATATACAAGTATGATTACATTTAATTCTCACTAAACTGTTGACATTTACACCTTTGCAACAAAGAGCACCTTTTGACATCAAGGATAATACCCCTTGAAATTACACCTTTGACATCAATGACAACATATATTCACAAAGCATAGCCTAAATGGTATCTACTAGAGGTGTTGCTTCAGGAAAATTGTTATTTCATAAGAATGTTTGAAATTTATACAAATTTTGATCTAATGTTTGGATTTGTGTAAATAGAACCCTCAATGTAGCATCATGATCAAATCCCCCATCCAATAGAGGAGAAGACCAAGATAGGGAACTAACATCAAGAGTGATTGTGGGTGGAGATTGTAGCATCCCAAAAGTGTATTTCTCTTTTAAAAAATTGGGATTTGTTCTAATAGGTGTTGAAAATGGTTTCAGTTGTTGCATGTGAAATATGCAAAGACTTTTTCTTACTACATTACCGAAAGAAATAGATTAGTTCATAAACTCATAAAAGTTCTATAGAAAACTCAACCTAACTGTTCTTCAAATATTGAGAGAAGAAAGACTTCTTCTTTTTTGTACATTTTTTAAAATTAAAAAGGTTTTAAATTCATGAATGTTGGGTTCACCAAAATGTAGTATATGAAAAATCAAATATCTTGAAAGTATACAAAACTTTTGAGTTCAATTCTTCACACATACATGAGGACAAATCTTGATAGTCCTAAAAACTATTCATATTATCCTTTTTATAATGTTAGAAATAGAAAATACAACATAAACTAATCTATTATAAGACTAAATACTAGTTAATTACAAACTAGTGAAAATAAAATTATGTACATAAATTATTACAATGAAATCTCAATAGAAACAAAAAGTATTAGTCCTAATAATAATTATGTAAGTTGTAGAGATTCTTGGCCTCGAACACTAGCGCCTAGTGCAAACATCCTTGGGACATAGTAGTTTTTGGTACAAAGACGCTACAAAAAGTACAGATAGCACAAAGTAACATCCTACACACACATGATGCTACTTTGTGGTGGTGGAGACTGTGGTTATTGGATGTGATTCCATTATTCAGCACTCTAGTAGGATGGCAAAGAACAGGAAAAAAGTGCAGGTCAGGGATTTGGACACTGAAGAGGAGTTGTCAGACATCAAAGATAGCAGAGTTGAAGAGGTGTTGAAAGGCGAAGAAGGTGAGAAAGCAAAAGGTCCCTCTTCCATTCCTGACAAGGGTAAAGTTCAGAAGGAGGTTTCAGCCTCTCACTCTTCGGAACCGCTGGATATTGAGCAAAATGATCCTAGCTACATTATGGGCAGAGGGGAGGAGCTCAGTGTGTTGAAAGAAAGAATGGACAAAATGGACAAAAAATTCAATGGTTTGACCCGTTTCACGGTCAAATTAGTTCACTATGTCACTAGTACCCTGTCGGCTATCATGAAGGAAGAGATGGAGATGAAGAAGGCTGAAGACCACCAGGAGTGGATCGGTGATGATTTGGTTCAGCTTTTTTCAAAGAACTGGGAGAATACCAGCTAGTATGTTGCTGGTTTGTTGTTGGTCCGAGTGGTGTTAGTCTGTGTCTGGTTTTGGTTTAGTGTTTTGTTTTGTTACTTTTTGATCTTGTAATCTTTTGGCCCTTGTGGCTCTCTGTGAAGGGTACAACACCCTGAAAATGTTTCTTACTTTATCAAAAACATCCTACACACACAGTAGTAAAAATATTCATAACAAGAAATTTTAAATTAATAAAAATGATAGCACAATTAATCTATTGAAGATGAACTTAAATAAAAAGAAGTTTTTAGATAGATAGAACCAAATTTTTGCTTCTTCTCTTTTGATATAAAACTTGCACACATGTAAGAAAAATAATTATTATTTGGTTGCTTAGGGGCATGCCTCAATCAAACCTCCATTTTGGCATTTCTACCTCCACAATAGCTAAGCTTTTTGATATTTATATTGAAAAAGATATGAAAGATGTAATAGAAATTACTATTATAGAGATTCAAATAGATTAATAATACATTAACACCCAATACATTCAAGTACCAAAATGAAAATAAAATCTAAATGGTAATCAAGAACAAATTCACCTTGAAGCTTCAAAGAACCCTCAATCGTGATTTTATGCTTCAAGAAATGTTGTTGAAAGTAAAAAGAGATAGCCTTTGATGCGAATAACTTGTACTTTAAATGGTGAGTGATTGTATTTCTGCTTCAAAAGAATGGTTTTTTTCAAGGGAGTAGCCGTGAGAAATAAATTTTCCAACTAGAGAGTCATGCAAAGTGAGTTGGGTTGATTTTATTCAATGTAACTGAATGAGGGCCATTACATGTGAAAAAATTGTAGGAATGTAATGCTCCAATGATGATTGGAATCATGAATTTTCATAGGACACTAGTGTCACATGCATTCCTCCATGTGAAACACTTTGTTATGGAAAGATTCAAACACATAAGACTAGGAACAACATAAAATTAGTATAAAGCATAATTCAAGTGTTAATATTTTGAAATTAAATTATTGTATCAAAGGGATAAAGGGTTGTCATGTATTGCGAAATTGCAATGGTATGCAATTTACAACACTACATATGTAAACTTGTGGTATGTTTTTATATGTATTTCTCTTTTTTGTAATTGTTGAAATAATTGTTGAAATAATAAATTGAAATAATAAATAATAAGTTTAAGAAGCATTTTTGTGTACCTTATTTTCATTTCCAGTTTTCTAGACTAATCACCTTAGATTTTTGGTGTTGGATAGACATTTTCTTCTACCATTCTTCATTTGAGTAAGAACTAGCACAAAAGGGTTTGATCTTATTGTAAGAAGAGATGGAAAACATATCCAAAATAGAAATGGAAATTATTTTGGAATAAAATTTGAGCTATGGAATCTCAAAATAAAAAATATAATCATAGACAAAGATTTATGGGTTGCAATATCTAGTGCAAAGTTGTAGTGCCCCTCCATGATTGGCCCTTTCATGATGTTTGATAATTTTTTATTTGGGTTGTTTGATTTAAATTTGTCTTATTAATGTTGCTTTGATTAATCGAGGTATTAATTAAATTATTAATTAACAAGTATTTTGGTAATTAAATATAAAGGTATATATATTTATTTATCAATGATTATGGTTTGTAATAAATTAAATTGTGCAATATAATATTAAATGAAATAAAATAAACTAAAAGTGTGAGAAACATGATAAGATAAAATAAAATATTAAAGTGGGATGTTGTAATTATTTGATGGCTAAAATATTAAAAAGATAGAAGGTTTTGCATGCAAGTCCATGCACAGTTTCGGGTATCAGGACATAATAACCCAACCACAATAACCCTGGACACAATAACCCCATCATAATAACCCAAGGACAAAATAACCCAGGGTCATAATAACCCATGGACAGAATAACTTGTGGTCAAAATAACCCATGGACAGAATAACTTGGGTGTTCATTGTGTTCTTGAGATGCCTGATCCTCAGTGTATATATAACGTAATCCAATGTCTCTACAATGCGATTTGGATTCAATGAATTTAATTCCATGTGAGGGTCGAAGTTTTTTGTTTGGCATCCTTCTTTCTTGGTTCACATAATCTCTAGCTATTGTGGTTGGTGTCCTTCTTTGTGCATGGCGTCCATACAATAGGAATAGCATTTTACTTTGAAGGTTGAACCTTATGTGTTCAGATGCGTCTTAATCTCCTAAATGGAAATTCATTTATAAGAAGCCATAGTATTCTTTCAGGAGCCCATTCGATATGATACATTGTTTGTTTATTCTTTCAGGAGCTTCATAAGGAGTTGTATTTGACCTGTTTAGTAGAAGGCTATCTTAATGCGTATGCACCACATTCTATAGATGAAAATCATGTAAAAAGTATTTGATTATTGTAAGAGTTCGTTGATTTTCTTCATAGGCGGCGGCTTAGAGTAAAGATTGTCTTTTCGGTTTTAGATTAATGGCTCTCTTTAGGGGGAACTTCGATTTATCCATGAAATTCAATTTTGTGCTGTCACAGAAGTCTTTGGCAGGTTAGCTAATGATTCTTGTGATTTTTTAAATGGAACTTGGTAGCTTCGCCTTTTATTAGGAGTTTAATATGTAGTAATTTAGATTTCCATGCAATACATTAGTAATCGAAATATGATTTATTCTTGGTAGTCAGTCATGTTCATATATATGTATGTTTTTATATGAGAGTATATGCATATAAAATTTGCATGTTTGAAAATGTATGTTGAAATTTATAATACCCATTCAATACTTCATTTTATTATTATGGAAACAGTTATATATTTATATATGCAATTGAATAATTGGGGATATATTTTAGTAGATTTATAATATATTTAAATAACTTGGAAGACTTGATAAATGAGGAAGTTAGACTATTCACTCTAGTAACTAAGAACACATATTTCTATTATAATTACTTATTAGCCGAATGGTAAATTCTGCCATGCATTTCATGATTGCTTAATTGGAAATTGGTGTATTATATGTGTTGATATTAAATGGATAGTATGTTTGTATTTATATATATGTGTATAAATCTGAATATATATAGTATTATTAATATTAGTGGATTGTAGAAAGAAAATGTTATTTGATTAAAGAATTTAAATTGGGAATTTTAATTAGATGGGCATTACATTAAAGAATATTTAAATTGTTAAAAGTGAAGGGTTGGAGTAATCTAGTAAAGAAGAAGTGTTTTAGAAAAGATAATACTGCATTGAGATTAATTGACTTTTCTTTAGATAGGTGAATTAAAAATAAATAGAAAGAAAAAGAGAGGTTAAGGTGATAATTTATAAAGTAGTTTTAATTTGTTAGCCTTGGGTAAGTGGTCATTACACAGTGTATTCAATTAAGGGAATTAGCTATTTCTTAAATAGGTATTTTAGAGAAAATGGGAAAATTAGTTATAATTTGTTGGAAGATTCTTTAGGCCTTTTATATAAGTAATATATTTGTATGTTGGTATATATGAGTGTGTGAATCTATCTATGCATATAGTATTTTTGGGTATTAGTGAAACATGGGGAAAAGTGTGGAATAGGTATGTTATTGAGTTAAATAAATCTAAATGGGAAGTGCATGTGAGAACAAGTATCTTATTAACTCTAGATAATACTAAGGGTTCAAGTTCAGGAATTGATTGTTTAAATGATTGAGGTTATAATGGTGATATTTTGAAATAGTCTGTTTGCTATTTTGTGTAATGTTAGAAAAGTGATTGTTAAGGAAGTATAAATAATGCTTTAACTGTAGTAGATATTGTGTCTTGATAAGTGAAATGGGCTGTATAAAATGTGGAAGTGATGTTTATATATATGGATTCGTTAATGGTTGTAATATTTATTTGTTTGCTCATTTAGAAAGAGGTGTTGAATTAGTGAAATTGAGAAGATTTTGATTATTGTGGTTGATTTTGTATTGAGTTGATTTTGATTATTGTTTTATGGAGGGAGCTTTTTATGTCAAATGGTTAAGGAAGTATTCTAGAGGCTTGGGGTAAATGGATTGAGTTTTGGTTTCATGTTTTTGGTCATTTTGAAGGTGGATTGATTTTGTACTTGGATTGTGTTCATGAGGGTATTTAGCCTTGCATTGTTTACTTGTTATTATGGTTAGAATTGTGAACAAGATGGTTCATACCATGCTCTAGAAATGTGATTTTTGTGGCTTCGTTTCGGTGTGCATGATGGATTTACCATGTTTGATGTGTTGGGTCTCTTGTTGCTAGTAGGGGGAGTGGCTTTCAATGGGGGTCGGGACCCAAAGTGGTGCCAGGGTAAGTCATTGAGAATTTCTTTAATTCAGTGATAACTTAAAATGAATTAGGGGGTTGGGCAGTTCACAATAATCAAGATAATTGATGCCTCACTCATGGATCAAGTGCTCGTTTAGGCTTGAGATGAGTGGGAAGGCCTGGAATGGAAAGATCAATTGTCTTGTCCTCTTGAAAGGTATGTTGATCCTGCATGACTTAGACTGGGGTTCGGGGATTGGTTGAGGTTGACAGGGTAACCCAGGATGGGGTTTAGGAACCTAGGAAGATCTGCATTGGGTAACCCATATCGAGCTATGCGATGACACTTTTCTCTATAGCAACCTTGTATGCCTTTTTTGTTATCCCCTTGTTGTTCATGTACGTTTGTAAGTGGTTGTTTCTTTATGTTTTGTTTGTTACTTTTGTATGTTGGAGTCATGTTAGCCTATGTTTGCTTGACTGTTTGTGTAGTGGGTCCTTATTATCATCTCCTAGCACAGGGGGTGAACCTTAGGGCTCCACATGGTTGGGTGGAATGTGTTATGCACTCCATTGGGTTCCCAGCTGGTGTTCATGAGCATGGATGTTGTACCTTATGCAAAGATACTAGATCTTGTACCAGACTTGAGACAATGTTGATTTTGTGTAATGTGATCATTTCAATTGTAACTTGTCATGTATCTGATGTATCCTTCCCATTGTATGTTTGGAATTATTGATGTAATTATGTAATCATGAGATGATGCAGCTTTATGTAATCCTTGGGTTTAATAGTTGATCATTGATGGTTATTCATTTGATATGATGTATTGACGTGTAATGTTCATTTACTTAATTCAATGGGTTTATAATTAACTTTTGTGGGTTGGTTAATCTTAGATGTTGGTCTAGAAATTGTTAGGAATGTATGCACATAATGCAGTCATGATACCCTAAAGGACATAGTTAGAGCATATGTACGTGTAGTGTATATTTGATGTTAGTTGATAGTATGATCTATATGAAGAATCACTTTTTAAAAAAATTGTGTCATAATTGTTAGTTTTTTGAGATGTCCTCTAGGGTTTCATGGTGGGGCATTCCAAAACCTTCCTACAATGAAACAAGAAGATTAAGACATTTCAAACAAAAAATCAAAGGGTCTCATTAGATTTTTTTTGAGTTATTCAATATTGTTGAATGTTCACAAACTTCTTTGGAATAAATTCGATATTTATATCAAGGTAAACCTTTGGTGAATTTTTTTTTATGAAATAAGTTGTATACACTTATATTGGAGGATGGGGGCTCCATGGTTAAACACCTAAATGAATTTAACATAGTTGTTACCTAGTTCTATTAAATTGGAGTGAAGATGGAGGAAAAGGATTATTGCATGAATTTGTTATTTTCTTTGCTAGATTCGTGGGATCACTTGGTGATGGCCAATGGGAGTCCTAACTCCAAACTCAAAATAAATGAGGTAGTAGAATAATTTATTTTTGAAGAGATACATAGAAAAAAATTTCAACCAACTAAGGATGCCCTAGTTGTTATTAGTAGATAGAAAGGAAAAGAAAAGAAGGAAAATAAGCAAGATAATTCTAGATCTAAGATAAAAATCTCTTGGTAAGACTAAGGAAGAATGTGGAATTGTAGCAAGCCTGGTCATTTTTTAAGAGACTATAAGGAGGAGGAGAAAAATAAATAGATATTCTAATGATAAGTCTAAGAATTCCTCCCAAGATGATAGTGGTCTTTTTTATGGTCTTTGTTACAAATACATATGCAGGTGCATGGCCAATTGACTTTGATGCAAATTTTCACTTGAGTGCACATAGGGGTTGGTTTACAATAATATGATAGTGGGAAGGTGTACCATGGATATGATTATCATATGAATACTTTTATTCATTGAAGAGTGTGAATTCAAATATTTGATAGAAAACTAAATTAGATCAATGGTGTATTACATATCATGTGTTTGGCATGGAACCTCCCTTTTGTAATTAAATTGAATGATTTGGGTGTGTAGGTAGTTTTATAATGTAGGGGGTGAAAGATGGTCATAGATGTTATGGTGCTTGTTAAAAGTGTTTGTATAGGAACTTTGTTTCAACTGGATACATGCACAATTTAGTGCAATATTTATTTATTTTTGTTGCAATAAAAAGAGCTATAGAATCTTCATCTTCACCATTGGAACTAGCAACAAAGAGGAGTGTTGCATCCACTTCCAATGATCATGTGTTCTAGGTATAAGGGTGCTTGTTATTTGGAGACTAAGCTTCCTACATAGAAAACTATTATGACACTACAAGATGGTCCAAATTGGTGAGAAGAGTCTAAGGATCATGAAAAAATACTTGTTGGGGGGCTAAATGATTGTAACCTTGAGTTCAATTTTTGTGAACATTATCTTTATGGAAAATAAAACCATGTTTATTTTTATTCTAGTTTTCATAAATATTCTAGGGTATTGAACTTCATACATTTTTATGTTTTTTGTCCTATTAATGTTTCTTCGATTTTAAAATATAGTTATTATGATTCATTTATTGATGATTAAAGTTTGACATGGATATATTTTATTAGGAGTAAATATAAAGTCTTCAATCATTTAAGGATTTTAAGGATCAAAGAATTAGATTGGTAAAAAAATATTATGATTTTGAGAACTAATAAAGGAAATAATTTTTGTTTAGAAAATTCTGATTGGTTCTACAAGGATCATGGAATAGAAAGACATAAGACAACTCCACACACCCCTTAGAAAAATGGAGTCATAAAGAGAATGAACATAGCATTTATGTGGAGGGTTACAAGTATGCTTAGTGGGGTTGGTAGAGAACAAATTGTTTAGTTAAGATTGGTTGCTATGACTTGTTAAATGATAAATATGTGTCCTATATTATCTTTTGTTGATAAAACACTTGTGAAGGTGTGGTTGGAAAAAAAATAAATTCATTGATACATCTTAGAATCTTTGGTTCTAAGGAATATGCTCATTTTCCTAGGGAGAAGAGGTCAAAGTTGGAGAACAAGGCTATAAAATATATCTTCAATGATTATGATATCAATGTGAAAGGATACAATCTTTGAAATCCTATTTTCAAGAGAATTTTATATAGAATAAGTATTATTTTTAGATAATTTAAGCCTTATTACACTATTTGAAAACCAAAAAATAATGAAAAGAAATATGTGATTCAAATACTCCCAAATATCAAGAGTGTTGAACTTGAATCCCATGAAGGATTTGATGAGTGCTTAGATAGTTTTGAGAGTTATGAAGAAGGTATAAAACCTCCAACTTAATCATTGAAGATGTCCACTTGAAAAATATATCTAGATAGGTATACTTCTATTTAGAGATTTATTTTTCTTTAATTAATAACAATGATCATCCTACAATTATAAAGTAGGGTATGGGTATGAATGATGTAATCTTGGAAAGTGACCATGAATGAGGAGATGATTGCATTAAAGAAATATGACACATGAGACTTAGTACCTTTTTCAGATGGATGTAAACTTGTTGTATGTAACTATGTGTTATTTTATTTTTGTTTTAGATGATAGTTTTAAAAATTAAAAGGTGAAATTAATTGCAAATAGATATTCTTAAGTTGAGGTAATTGATTATGGTGAGATTCTCTTCTCAATCACTAAGTTGATATTCATTTTTTTTATTAGCGTTAAACAGGTTTTCATGGGACCAAAAACCCATTACAACATAGTTTTGAAGGAACCCAAAACCTTGTCCAAGAGATTCAAGCTACAAAAAAGATAATCCATAAACCAACAACAACCCCTTAGTAGTAGCACCAAGAAAAAAACAAGACAACACAAGCTGCACAAAGAAATGCAAGGACCTAAATCTCGTTAGCCTATTACAACTAGGATTTAACTGGGCCCTTAAAAACAAAGGTTTTGGAGGGACCTTAAACCCTTAACCAAGTTTTTTAGGGACATTGAACCCAAAAATCTACCATGATCAACAAAGTACAAACATAGCCTAGCAACAATAATCCAACTGCACAGAAGCAAAAGACACCTGTCAAGTCAAGAACCCAACTCACACTCCACCTCTAAAGGAGGGAACTCCCCTCTATTGGAGAGGAAGATACGACCATCTTTTCTGCCAAAGCCTGAAATCTCCAACAACCTCAACCTCCCTCAACCTCCACCTCCATAGGAGAAGTGTCCACCTCAAAAGGATTTGCAACTGAGGAAACCATAAACCATACCCAATCTTACCATATATTTATATTATAAATTGTAAATAAATAGTCCAAATCTAAATAAATAAACCAAAAGTTGATTAAAAGTAGACCCATACTTGAACACATGAGAACCTTTGAATGTTATATAAAGAAAACATAAATACATTCATGAAGAAGTGAAATAAGTTTTTTTTTTCTTAAATAAAATATCATAACTATCCACTATAAGTGTGTCATTTAAAAAATAAAATGCCCATTTAATAAAATAAGACACTCATTTAAACAAGTATTGTTATCATAGTGAAAAAATATTGTTCTTATGTGTACAACTATTGAGGTAGCAATGTATAAACATTGGAGTATTTTATATTAATAGTTTTTCCTATCACAAATATAAAAATTGAGCACAATAAACATCAAGGCTATGAATTTATCTTGGTACTTGAAAGAATGCTTCGAGAGATATCAAATATGAAATTGGGGCATATTAGTATCTTTGTTAGCACATAAGGTGTTTGAAAATGGGTTCGATCATGTTGTAGACCATCTGATGGAAGTCCAATGTCCCAATCTTATCCTAGAATGCATAAAAGCATACAATTCAAAAACTAGAGAAATCCAAACTACAAATAATAAATTAATGGTGAAACTTGATGCCATTTCTCTTGGAATCATTTTCATGCCTATTAGAGACCAATTCACGAATATAAATAAATAAAATTCCAAACAATATTTTACTAAATATAGAAACTAATGCCTCAATACTATAGCAAGAAATTGGTTGATAAAACCCAAAGGAGGAAAATCACAACTGCTAAGGGCGCTTCACAAATCCCTTTTTGTTGAAGATTTTTCTAACATTACATTGTCCTCCTTAACAGGTTGATGGGGAACAAAAATTTAGATAAAATTTTGAAACATGGATGTATTATCATTATCATCATATGTGTAGGTAATCAGTTCATCGATTGGGGAGGTATCGTTAGTAATAACTTGCATAATTAACTAACCCAATTTGAGTCAAACCATTAATTTTATATGTATTCCTATCTCTTTTACGCCATTGCAAGCATGAAACCTTAGCCAAGGCTCAACAACAGTGGAATATATGACAACACAACTCAAATCTATAATTTGTATCCATAGTTACAACTGGAACAAAGTTACAAAAAAATTTGAAGGGTGAATGATGCTTTCACTATGTTGATAGTGAGAGAGATTCAAGGAAATACTAGACTCATAATATCTCTAGAGGCAGTGGTTCTTTTCAGACACTATGGGAGTTATTTTATCTAGTTTATAAGGTTCAGTTATATCTGGGTTGGAGGCTTCGATGGGTATCCATATATGTTTCCAAGATATGTAGATGACAATATTTTTTTGATTGAACTTTGAAAGCAAATTGGTGTGCTTAACAAGAGATGTAGAGATAGAGGAAAAATAGTATTCCTTTTCCTATCAATCTCAATCACTATAATTGCAAATCCTCTTTTGATGCTCAGAACATCGAGTGATCAATTGTAAAACTAAGTTTATATTGTTACATCATGACGTTTCCCTTCGATGGAAAAGGGTATGTTAGGGATAATCTAAACCTTGGTGTAGTTAATTGTTATGTCCCATAAATTAAAGACTTTTGGGAAGATTGTGATGATGAATTTGAAGTCTAAAGGAGGGACCGTATGAGGCTCACTATTGAATAGATTATAGAATTCAAGCTAGGTTGGGATGTGATTGAGATCAAAGATGATGGGTTAAACTTGATTGATCCCATTTATTTTGAAAATATTCAAATACAACCTTTGCCACCTATTTATTGGGAAAATTTGGAGATGAAAGATCTAGGTGAGAGGATAACTCACATTATCAAGAGGTCAAAATAATGGACAAGGGAGAAGGTATTTGAATCTACGACTACAAAACCTAAAGATAAAGATAATTATTCAAGGAAGAGGAGTGACACTCAAGAAGGTTCTTCTTCTTCCACCATTTCTCAAGTCTCAGTTTTAGTTTTGAACTCACAAAAAAAATTCACAAAGGTGGTGATGATGAAGACCCAAACAATAAAAACAACCTTACAAACACATGTGAAATTGATCCAAAACTAAGAAAGAATGGATCAAAGCTAAAGGAGAAGTGATTAAATCCAATTTAGGGAGGATTTGAGGAAAAAGAATACATAGATCCTCAAAATTATCCTAATGATGAGGAACTAATTCCATCTATTTCATCTTCTATCCTTATCTTATAATCTCCTTGTGATGAGCCTTGAGTTCTCCTCGTGAAATAAAAATTGGTGATGCACTTCCCAATGAGTTCCTTTGTCATTTGTTCCTAATCCTCTTGTAACATTTGAACCATCATCTATAAACATCCCAAATTCTTCACAAGTGCCTAATTCTTTGTGGTTGCAATAGAGTTTGCTAAAGAAAAGAAGAGTTATTCAACTAGTTGCTCCTAAATTTGACACAGTTTCTAATTTGATCCAAAAGTATGTAAATCCTGAGAAAACCAAGGTCGCATTATAGTTGGAGACTAATCCTTCATCTGAGAATATGTGTGTTGAAGTAGCTCATCTTATCTCATAGAAAAATGTGGAGGAAGCTAATGAGAGTGATTTTGACATCACCAAAGTAGATCTTGGCCCTTCAACACATGAAGGTGATATTCATAACTTTCAGGTGTTCACATCTAAGTTGATATAGAGAGCATAGAAAGAGAATCATACAAAGGATAAAATCAAACAACAAGTGCAATTCTTGACATCTTAGCTGAAGTCTATTATGTCCAGACACATTTGCTTTACCTATAGATGTGGCTCTTGTCTCGGCAATTCCTATTTTTGAAGGAATTATTGAGAAGGAGATTATAGAAAGTGTACATAAATACTAGTCATATGGAAAAGTAACTAAGAAATGGGTGGATCAAATGAAAGAGGATTTTCTAGATTTTATTGGGAAGCTAAAGAAGTGTATGAAAAAGAAAATGTTAAGAAAGAAGATATTGCAAAGGAACTAAAGCATATGAAAGAACAGTCAATTCGGTAATGAATTTTGAAATACCTCCAGGAGATGAATGAGATGAATTTTAATATCTTAATTGTTGAGAATATTTTCTCGAGTATAGAAGAAAATCAATATGATATGTGGTTTCATAGTGTGGAATGGAAGCTTGTCACTATCAGTTAAATTTTGATAGTACAAGAGAAACTTTTGGAAAATTATGAATAGATAAAAATAAAGATTCAAGATGATCTCTTGTCAATCAACACATATACATTGAGAAAAGATGAAATTTAGAACATATATGTCTAGACTATTAAGAGCAAATTCAAAAATATGACTAGTGCAAAATTGCTTAATAGACAATTTTTTAGTGTGGAGGTGACAGAGAGGTTGAGTAGAATTTTTGTCACTCTTGCTATGTGTAGTGGTCATCTACCTAGTTATTGTCAAAATTTAGAGGATATCCAGAAGAGTCATGCTACCTATAAGCTAAGGATGATTAATGTAATTGTTCCCAGAAATAAGCTCATGGCTCAAGTCATTAAGTTATTCAGAGCAAAATCTTTTTTTCATCATAAGCAAGTTGCAACACAAAATTATACAGAAAGCATTAGAGATGGTATAGATAAAAGAAAAGGAGCTTCTCAATGAATTTAATTGTACAATTTTCTTTTTAGAATTCAAAGTTATAAGTCACTATTTTTAAGTCGATGAATTTAATTGTACGAAGGAAGCCTTTGCACGATGTGTAATGAACAGATGTTAGCGAAAGATGACATCAGCGTTTACAGGTGGCACGCTATAGTTGAATCGCGTAGTGTTAATGCATCGCATTTTGCACTCTTCAAGTCACAAAGCTTTGCAGGATATGTGATGGAAAAAAGAAGGATAGTGGTATATGATGATAGCACTGATAGGTGGTAGAACGAGATTGTATCACGAGGAGCATTCACATCACGTCTATACACCTTCAAGACATGAAGCTTTCCGCAATACATTAAAAGGTTGTGATGAAGACACGGTGGATCTGCTTCTCAGAAATGCGATGGAGCAATAAGGTGGACACATGTCTAGATGGACAAGTGGAAGTTTTTCATTGCATCGTGTGGTCCCTTTGCGTCGTGATTAACCTCTCTTTGCATGTAAACGAATTTGTGATAGGTAAAGAGGTTGTAATGAGAAGTCAACAACAGCGATTGAGTGAAGGTGATCAGACAGTGATCACTATGTCTCTTTACATCACGAATTTGGTGATCGATGCTCTTGTCGAAAACTTGATACGTTATGAAGTCACGATGGACATATACAAAGAGACTATGATCAACGACGATCGTTTAAAGGGGATCAATCTGATGATTGTGTTTTAAATTTGGTGAGATTAAATGATGGTCAGAGGATTGTGGCACAAAGAATAGGCATCGATAACCCAGGTTCAAAGATGAAGATCTGCAACAACTATGTCTGTATGAACACAGGTTTCGACTAGTAGCCAACATAGAACACAAAATTAATGTCTATAACTACTCCAGCTACCAGGATTAATGGTGATTGGTTTGGTTGGGCGGTGAAGATCACATTCCTGGTGCGAAAAAGATCAAATACAGTGAATGTGCATTAAAGAACATAAACCCTAGATTGAATATACACCAAAAATGACATTGGTACAGAATTTGATGATGATGGTGTGTGGCTTGATGAAAAAGTAGCTTGTTCAAGAAGATTGTGAACAAGTAAACCCTAACAAAGAATCTAGATAGGTTTGCAAAGCTTGAGGCAATTATTGCAGGTCAGTGAAGGAATGCAAAAAGAAGACAATCAAGAAATTTTCTTAGTGTTGAGAAGTACATGTAGAAAAGTAAAAGAGTGTTGTGAAGCAAACAAAGAATGCACATGTGAAGATTGAGTGGAATACAAAAAAAAGAAAATTCATTATAAGGGTTTTTATTCAAGGTGCAAAACAGAGAGTTGAGTTGCAAAGAATTGTGCAGTTGCAAATAAAGTTGCAACATTGAAAATTCCATTGTAATACAGTCACAAAAAAAACAAGGCAGGTCTATTCAAGTTTCCCCCAAGTTAGAAAATGATACATAAGACATCAAGGAATCCTTTTGAAACTTTTTGAAAATCAAGCACATATTATAGCCCCCCTTAGAATGTTGTGTGCTACACAAAGGAGCACATGTCATTATAGGGAGAAGAGAAAGACAAGAAATGATGTGGCATGAGATACACGATGATATGTATTCATGGAATGTTGTCACGCAAGGGACATTACATAGAAACTACAACATTATGAAACAGAGAAGCAAAGACAAAGAAATCAAGAGCATTGGAGGATTTGATTATTCGAGGTCAGAACTACTTAGAGATATAGATAGATGATCATAATAATATCTATATATATATATATGAACTATCATCACCCCCAAAATATATCAGAATGGGAAGAAGAGAACATTAAGACACTAAAAAAATAAAAATTGGGTCAACATGGAAGAGGCCTAAATTCCCTAATGCTTTGCATTGTTCTCGATGTGAAAGTAAAAATCTACAACATATAGAAGAATGATGGTACAAATAGAAGAAGTGTACGATAGAGTTTCTCTCTTGTATGCAAGCACCTACAAGGGTAGAAAGGTTCCTCCAGGTGAGAGCACAAACATATATAGGCAAGCACGTGAGAACACAAACAAACATGCAAAACTAATCTAAATATGAAGAAGAAGGTGATACTCTAATCTGACTCAACCAGCAGGTCGTCCCACTCCCAATATAGATCATTATATGGGGAAGGAATACGAGCATGTAGGGATATAGCTAAAGTGGCACCAACCGAGTCACCTACAATAAAGGCTAAGGAAGAAGGCCCCTCGAGGTCTTCATCATCGAGCTCTTGTGAGACTAAATTCATTGACCTAACAAAGATTGAAGATAGAGTTGAGATGTCCTCCAATGAATTGAACATGCATTTTTCAGGAGTAGCATGTGGCAATTGAATAGGAGGACAAGAAACTTGAGAGTTAGTGTCATCCTTGGGAATAGGGGTAGTGACAAACTCCAAGGATGCATGCACTACCTCTATCACAACGATGGCACAGGCCAAAGCAAAACAAGACTTAAGAGGCAAAGACAACTTTTTTAGACCATTTCTTGAAGTGAGGTCACTCTCTAACTTGTGCTTCAACGAAGGAGTTGGGATCCTTACAGCTGAAGTGGAAGCAAGAGAGGGAGATCAAGCCATTGAGGACACCACCTTTGTGAAAGGCATGTCTAGGGGCTATGAAAAAGGAGGAATGTCAAGAAGAGAGGTAAGAAGGGGTGGCTCCATAAAAGGAGTGATGAATGCCTACACCCTTTTAGGGGTAGGTTCATCAGGGTCTATTGAAAAAGCTAGAAGAAGGACTGAGGCGATGGGAACCAAAGCATAAAAGGAGACAAAAGCAATACCAACCAAAATAGAAGAAGTAAAGACAAAAGGGTCCTCTTCGTTCTTCTGTAAGGCAGCATGCTCCTTAGCCAAAGCCTTTTTCCAATGCTTACGCTCATGTGCAATCTAGATATAGTGGCTATGGGAACTAGAAGATGCAGCTTGAGAATAGGTTGAGGGTTCTTGTTCTACCAGAGGAGCAACCTCCACAAGTGTCACCAGTGAAAGGGTGGACTCTTGAGGAGGAGCAAAAGGAGGAGGAACAGAAACAAAAAGAGACATAGGCATCTCAACAATGGGCCCCTTTCCTTTCACTGCCTTAGAGGTAGGTGGAGGAATAGGTAAAGGCCTCGGAGGACAAAATGTGGGAATAACCCCACAGGAACATCTCCCCTTGCCATAAAGGGTGGGTTAGGAATTGTGGGAAGAATTAGAAGCTGAAAAACTTGAGGCTTCACCTTCCACAACATGGGCATGTTTCCTTTTCCTATGCCAAGAACAGAAGAAGGAACAAAAGATGCCACCAAATTCTAGGAAGAAGAAGCAGAAAGTACAAAAGAAGTAACAAAAGAAGAAGGGGAAGGCCCAAGGGAAAGAGCAAGCTTGTCCTTCCCCTTTGGAGGGGCAGATGACAAAGCATGTTGTTGTACATGCAAACAGGCCTTCAAATAAATAGCATGAGGAGAGGGAGGAAAACCACCCTTTGGCATCGAGCCCCTAGTATTATACCTGAAATAAGCTCTATATAAAAAACTCCTCTAGGAGGCAAGGGTCCGACTGGGGTAGGCCAAATGTGGTCTAGGGAGAATCCCCACATGATACCATTGGTTTATATCTAGTATCTTGGATAGTATGCACAATACCCTCATGGGAAACTTCAAACATTTGTGGACTATCGAGGCAATTGCATTCATGGAGGTCAGCCATGGAATACCTAGACTGGATCTGAACAAGTCAAACTCAAGAATCACAATAAGTGGGACTTCCAAGCCTTTAGGTCCTACTAGGATCAATAGAGAAATAGAGCCAATAGGCACAATAGAAAACACATTGTGTGTGTGAATGGTAGCCTACATTCATCATAATTCTCCTTATGCAAATTATTTATAAAAAGGGTCTCCTTCATAATGGTATTCATGTGACTCGAAGGATCAACCATGATGCCTATTACAATGTTATCGTTGATGCGAGCACAAATTTATAATAGAGAGAGCTCCTTGTTCAAAGGTAGATCATGTGAAGTGAATGTAATATCGGGAATAGCATTCACATGACCTAAAGGAGGAATATGAGTAAATGAGACTATATTCACATACTTGGATGGGGTCAAGTTAGAAGAAGAATAAGAATATGGAGTGACCAGATTAGTGGAATGAGATGGGAATGGATCTTTGTAGATCTATAGCTGGCTATTGGGCTTCACTAAAAACTTGCTTGAGTTCTACTTCCTACCATCAAGTTGGTTTGTCCTATTATTAATGTGGTCCTGAATCATGTGACGCGGATGAACACATCTCTTGATATCATGTCTCGAGACTCGATGGTATTGACAAAACTTCTATGCATCGTACCATTGAGGATACAACTTAGACAATAGTCTAATCTTTGGAAGAGTTATTATTCCATCTTTTAATTTTTTTGCAGGACATTATTATAAGATTATGATAATTTAGTAAATATTATGTTTTGTCCTGTAGAATTTTTATCAGTGGGAATGGATACCACGTTCGCCACTTCTTTATTTTTTCTAGATTCGTGAGAGATTGACATGGCTTCTCGACCATCTTGATGAGAGTGTGAGGATGAATACTCATATTGTGCAACCATTTATTGGTACTTGTGTCGAGAAGCACACAGATATACAAAGGATAGATACTTCATCAAAAAAAAATTATCTCTTAGTCCCTACTGTAGATTTCCAATAAACACTCTTTATACGTCAGAATCAGACAAGGTATAGGGGATCTAAGAAAACATGGCCTAAGAACGAGCTATAAAATCAGTCACCTTCTCATGAGGCCCCTTCTTACACTAAACAATATCAACAAAGGAAACCTTCACCCAATGTTAGCCTAAAACTAGCAAAGGGACTGATTTACAAGCTAATTGAAGGAGAAGATAGAATTATTGGGTAAGGAGCAATACCACTCCAAAGTAGCATCCTTAAGAAAACAAATGGATATTTTTGCTAGAAGTGAATCATGGTGAAATAAATTCATGTACATGGCATTAAAGGATGAGACCTGAGTCTGCAGGTCCCCACAACCACTATATTTTTTAAACTTTTGAATTTCCACCCCTTGCAAGATGGGAGTGTTTAGAATAGCAATAGATAATGGACGGTGATGATAGAAGGGTTGGAACATCAATTGAGAAGATGAACTATCCAAATTCGTGAGTTGAGTCTATATCTATCCCATATTTTGTAAGATAGCATTAAGGACAAGGTCAATGAATGAAGTATGACTAATGGATCCACCAATAGAACCACCATTACTAGCACCAGTGGAGCCATCGTCACCAGCACCGATAGATCCACTGGCGCCAGCACTGATAGAGACATCATGAGCTCCTATTGTAGAAGCATTAAAGCCCAATGGAACCCAATTTAATTTGATCATATGAAATTTCTTGTGTGCAGAGGTGGTAACAGTATTGGTAAAGGGACCTATGTCAGCCATGCAAATAGACACTCCAAGCTTAGGATATTCAGTTGTTGGCCACTGATCTCTAATCTAACATCTTAGGTATTACCCAAGGTGCAGGTGTAGGATGGGACATGAGTTTCTACAATATTTTCTATGCTACAAAGGAGCTCTAAGCCCCTTTGATATTTAATGAACAAATTCCTTAGATGTTTGAAAACAAGAGCTGCTTGAGTATAAGTATCATCTCTTGCCAAAAACCTCATGAGTTATTCAAGTCTCAGTTCCAAGGACTGAATTTTCTCTATAGGGACCTTGAAAGCAACTTCTTCCTCCAAAGAAGAAGAAGATTTGAGGGTAAGGTAGGTGGGGTAGGAGCTTGGGTTACAACTTCATTGCGAGGTGGGGAAAATCGGGATGGAAGCCCTCTAGAATACTCTTCAAAATTCAGGCTAGTACAGGGAGGACTAAACCTTCTAGACCTCATATCTAAGTTTTGATAGCTTCTTCTTACTACATGTCCAGAGGTGGTCAATTAGGTTGTAAAGCTCATAAATAATGTTACAACACACTATCAGCTACATTTCTTAACATGACAGAAGAAAATTTTTTAGACAAAGACTAGGAAGAAGAAAGTTCATGTTAGGTTCACAAAAAATGTAATGGAGAGGATTCACTACTCCCCAGTCTCTAGGAAAAGGAAGAGTCTACAGCGAGTGAATAGATCTCTATTACCTCAAGGACAAAATCTCAAGTGATGGTGTATGATAAAGAGGGAGTTTATGCTATGCTTTTAGGTTTTTTGGATGTTTATGGAAAAGAGACTTTAGAATCTAAGTGAACAAACCTCAGAGGTCTCGAGAGATAGATAGACAGGCTCTCATCCAAATGATGAAATCATGGACCAAGGACAATAGTGCGACACACTAGTATCTTCGTGGCATAGTAGTGTCTTGTATGGACTAGATTCAACTACCAAAGACACTTAGGATTTTTTAACTACCCGAAAGCTAAAGTCTAGCAGTTTTGCTAATATAAACATAATGCTAAAAATACAAGAAAGTACAACAAGAAAAATACTTAAACAACAAGTTAACTAACTATTAAGCATAATGATGAGTAGTGGAAGAAAATAGATTAACTCACGGTAGGTCCAACCTCCCGCAAGCTCTTCATGATAACCTGCACACACAAAAATAAGAAAAGTGTCGAGGTTGATTTTTAGGGCTTGCCTTAGTTAAACCCCCACTTTGGTGTTTCCACCTCATGGATAGCGAAATAGACAACAATATAGATAGATAGATAGAGAAATGACAAGACAAGACATAGAGCATGCAAGACAATAATATGTTGAGAAACGAGAATGATAATGCAATGAAAATAAATGTTACCCTCCCTCCAATGAACTTGGTGAAGTCGAGAGGAAGAGTACTATCTTTGAAGCTTGATATGGTCGTGCAAGAATGTGGTGTATAAAGCTTGAACCTACAAGAATGGAAGGTGGAGAGTTGCAAAAAGAGAGTTATATTAAAGAGAATGTGAGAAAGAAGTGTTAGAATGAGAGAGTGTGAGATAGAATTGCTAGAATAGAATAGAATGAAAATGAGAGGGAAGAATATGGTCAAATTGCATGCCAAAGAGTCATTCCTTGGCACACCTGTGACTACAGAGGCATTACACTTCGCAAACAAGCAACAATGTAACATCCCAATAGCCACAAGATCAAGAATCTTGTCAAGACGTTCATACAACATGAGGACGTTTGTGTGACACATAAGTATCCTAGACAAAAATTCCCCCACCGACAGAAAATAATAAGGTAGGGACAAAAATCAAGGCTAGGAAGGTGGGTTTTCGCATTATAGTCTTGTTAAGCTAAAGCGAAGGTTGATGTAATGTGAATTGCATAAGGGTGCATTTTTACGCCATAACATCTATATAAAGGGGTGCACACCAAGACAAAACACACAAATTATAATTTGCAGGTAACAACCGAAGGAGTTAGAATTCAAGGAATGTGAATTTGAGTTAAAGCTTTGTGCAATATAGAAAGATAGTCTTGAGTGCTACAATAGTACTCAAGCCAAGTTGGAGCTTATAGATTCTCAATAGTTGAGAGAGGGTTTTTGGAGTATCTCACATGACCAGTTCTTAGAACTTGGAGAGGGATCCCATTTTTCCCTTGGGCGTTTATAAGTTCTTGTATGAGGTTTTTATTTAGGTAATATTGGTTGTGCCCAACCTGAGTGCCTCATAGGGTTCAATGCTTTGATATTTTGTGCATAGCTAGGTTATGTTGTATACATCTAAAATTGGTATGGGTAATTAATTAATTAAATTCAATTTATTTAATTAATAAACCTTTTAATTTGTCTACTTATAAATAAATTCTAAATTTATTTATATAGTTCATTTTCTAATTCTTCTAACTTAAATCACATTCTTCTAATCTTAATTAAATAAACAAATTTAAATAGTTTGTTTCATTTAATTATCTTTCCTCTTATTAAATTTAAATGCTAAATTTGAATTTAGTCACATGTCTACAGCTTTTTCCTCCTTCCACCTCATCATGTGTCTCAACAAATTGAATATGTCAAATATTTAATTTAGCATTATCTTCAACAAATTCTAAAACAAATTTGGGACACTTGGCTCTCTTCTTCCATTTATTCTTCTAAACACTTGGCAAATTGTTTTATTAAAAGGAACACTCTCTTTGATTCTCTCCAACTTATTCATCCTCCACCCTCGATCTCTCCAACTAAAATCTTGACCGTTGGTTGCTGCCACATCAGAATATGCCTTGGAAAATCTATAAATACAACCTCATTCTACAGCAAAAGAATCCCAATCTTGAGAAATCTTACTCTGCAGAATTTTCATTAGAGCATTTGTGAACATTTAGTAATTAGCATTTTAGAAGCATATTAGTTTATAATCATGGCTTTTCCATTAGCTGCATTTTAGTTATCATAGTAGTTTTCATATAGTATTTGCATCACAACATTTAGCATCATATCCTTATCACAACATCATTATCATATAGTTTAATCAATCATGTAGGAATAGATTCCTTGTATTTTTCAGCATCTCGTTCTTTAGGTTGTCATTCTAAAGGTCATAGTGCACAAACAATCTGAGAGCCATTATGATTTAATGAATCCTTGGAGATAGAGAACAATGGGATGACTTTAGAGAGTTTGTTTAGTTTCAATTTGAATAGATTATTATTAGAATTCTCTCTAATATAATGTTTCATTGATTGTGTGGTTTTATTACTCATTCACATATTTTTCATACACACATAAAATTGGTGCCCACTGTGGGGCCTAGCCCCATTTTTATTAACGTTTTCTGGAAACCTTGTTTACAAATTTTGACATTAACTTCTATGTAGCACACCCGTGGTTTCTTTTAGCACATACAAAATATCTTTCAGCACATCCAGGTCCTATTTCAGTGCATATAACTCACCTTTCAGTGCATACAACTTATCTTTTAGTGCATTTAGGGGTTCTTTTAGCACATTCAAGGGTTGTTTTAGCATATTTAGTGGTTATTTTAGCACATTTGGTAGTTTTTTTGGCACATTCAGTAGTTATTTTAGTGCATATGAGTGATCTTTTAGCGCATATGGTCTTTGTTTTAGTGCATTTGGTTTTATTTGTAGAGATTCAAAATTCTGAGAACTGATCTATATTTTTTGTGTTGTAGGTACTCAAAAATGTTGTCAATGACAATTATCTGAAACTACTAATGGTGTTTGCAGGGGCTGGAGTTATTTTTTCTTTCTTTTGATTAAATTAGGCATCTAGTTTAATTAAGAGGTTAATAAACACTCTGTCTATTGTTCTTGTAAAGTGATAGGCCTATGCTCTCCCCTTCACTGGGTGACCAGAATGCCAAACTCACTCTTTCATGTTTTGATAGCACCTTTAGAAGGCTTTCCGTAGTGGGAAAAAATACTCACCCTACGGGAATGACCTAAGTGGGAACAACTAAAGCCAAGTTTTTCGACCCACTATAATCAAAAGTGAATTTTAGGAAACTCACATTCAACAGTAGTGTGCAAGATAACCATCCCCAAATCCTTTTTTCTAGAGGTTGGGAGGTCTCTTGAGGGAGTTTATCATTTTCCACGCTGAACAGAAACCCTTACTATGAACTCTAAGTCTAGAAGCCAGCCGAGTCATTCTCTAAACATTTTTAATATTCACAGTGCAAGGGGAGGGAAGAATCTACCCCTAAGATACTCGCCATATAACTATCAGGGATTACTGGCCAAAAGTGGAGGATTCGACTTTGGTTAAGACTCGGGAAAGGAAAAAACACGGGCGCCCTCTAGGGGGTGACACGGCTGTGTGAGCTAACATAGTTCTAAGATGTGGGTTGTGATATTATTAATGACCCTTGATATTAGGAGTGTTTGATCTATTTGCTCGTATTCTATACCTGTGGAAATCAAAGGAATTAGACCAGATTCTTGAACATACACTTAATGTTTAGTTCCTAGGTTTGAAACAAATGTTTTACAACTTGTTGATGTGTCTGAAATCATTATTCAAGAAGTCATCCATTTAAGAACACTTGGTTCACATAATTCACAAATAGGAAAAAGCAGAAAAAAATCATTGTTCCCTTGAAAACATTCAAATTCACTAATTCAAAGCAAAATAACCATACAGACTTTCAAAACAATGAAACACTTCCAGTTTAGCGCATGCATTCCCTGTTTCAGCGCATTGAGCTCATATTTTGGTGCATCTGAGTCATTTTCTCGAGAATTTGACCAATTTTCTAGTGCATCTAGGTCCTTTTCTAACACATCTATTCCATCTTCCCATGAATTTGCAAAAATATTTAGCGCATTCACCTGATAATCCAACAGAATACCAAGTTGAATCATATTTAGGGGCATTCTAGTGCATCATTGGCTTGT